>VOPJ01006321.1:0-89137 GCA_014673585.1 Semibalanus balanoides
AAATTTTTACGGTTTTGCCTGATAAAACCCAGAAATATAGACGGTGGGCCTCCGGCATTGTAAAAGATAAGTGGCTAAGACAAAATTGTATAAGCAATTGCGAAACCTGCCGCAAAGTGGCGTGAAATTTGCCAGTTTGTTTTACTACGGATAGCTGGATTTTGACTGCTGCAAAGACATTTTGAGGATAAATTATTATTTTTCCTGATTAATTGTTAACTTGTACGGTTTTCTTCTAAGGCAAAGCAACTTTTTATCAGTACATGATATTATGTACCAACCTTTTTTGAAGAAGCTTCTTATACCCATATTTATTTCAACCACGGTTAAAACACATGGGAAAGAAATAGAGGTGGCAAAACGTGGACCCGAGGACCCGGTCTCTAGACCCAGTCTGGACCCAGTTAGTCCCAGACTGGGTCCCGCCAAATGACACCGGGTACAGACTGGGTCCAACTTATGTGTCATGCTAATTTCACACAAGTACGAGCTGACACGAAGGTTTCTGTGTGCTGTTGGCCAATCTGAACTGTATGTATTTGCATTTGTCTCGAAAAATGCTGGCTACGCCGGACGCCCCTGTAAGAGGGCGGCATATTACCTGAGGGCAGTGCCTCGCCAGAGGGCGACACGTAGACGTAACCTGAGGGCGGCATCTGGTCTGAGGTGGCTGATATCTGGCCTAAGGGCGTCACCATGCATGATCTGAGGGCGGCACCTGGCCAGGGGCAGCACCTGCACTGAGGGTGGTGCATGACCTAAGGGCGGCATCTAGCATGAGAACAGCTCCTGTTCTGAGTGCAGCAGAACGTCAGATACTTGGACCCCGTAAGCAGGCCTATTTCAGCGTCAACATAAAATGACGGCGCGGAAACTGGTCTGCTTACGAGGCCTTTCTGCGCCTTCGGCGCGGAGGGGGCGTCCTTTTCGTGGCGGACAACGAGGGGGTGCTGCCGCCCCCGCCGCCGTCCCTCTTATCGCGGTGGACACCCTGGGGGGGGGGGGGTCCGATTGCCACCCCGCCACTCCCCTGTACCCGCCCCCTGCTATCATTGGCATTATATTTCTTTGTCATTTTATTTGTATTATCATTATTAGTTTGATTATTTTATTTTTATTTTTTTTATTCAATTCGTATAAATATCTTATCTTATTAATGTATATATATATATATATATATATTTATATATATATATATATATATATTTATAAATATATATATATATATATATATATCTTATTATTATTAATATTTATACTATTATGAAATGTATTCTTATTATTATTAGCTATTCATACATCGGGTATTCAAACCGTGTCGTAGGCACCTATACCCTATAAATACAACATTTAATTTCAAACATCCCCGCTCGGGCACAGTGCGAGTTGTCAATTATTTTCGCAAGCTAAACGGTTTTATTCTTTTCACTACCTACGCACGTATTGTTGGGGGCGGTACCTCACTAAATTCTGCCGGCCAACAGGAATTGCGCGATCGTTTGATTAGGTCAGGGGTGTCCGGACACTTTGGCGAATGCCATTTTGACGAATGCACATTGTCGAATGACACTTTGACGACATGTCTTTTTGACGACATGTTAATATGCCGAATGCTAAATGGCGAATGTACTTTTGGTCGAAATGTTTTTTTGCCGAATGTAAAATGTCGAAATGTCTTTTGGCGAAATGTGAAAAAGCCGAAATGTCATTTTGTCCGCACATGTGAAAAAGTCGAAATGCTTTTTTGACGAATGTGTTTTTGAGACGACATGTGAAAAGATCGAAATGCTCCATTTTGACAAATGGTCATTTTGGACGAACATGTAAAAAAGTCGACTGTTTTTTTGCCGAAATGTGATTTTGACGACAATGTGAAAAGTCGAAATGTGTTTTTGCCGAAATGTTGTTTTGTAGACCATGTGAAAAAAGTCGCAATGTCTTTTTGAACGCATGTAATTTTGCGGGACACTGTAAAGATCAAAATGTCTTTTTGCCGAAATGTTCCTTTTGTCGACATTGGAAAAGTCGAAATGTATTTTTGCCGAAATGTGGTACTATTTGTCGAAAAAAGGCGAAATGTCAATTTGCCGAATGTTACCTTTGTCGACGTGTCATAGAAGATTGTAATGTTTTTTGCCGAAAACCATTTTGTTGGCCACGTGAAAAAGGCTTTTATGAGAATGCTAATTTTTTTGTCGACAATTTTAATATTTGTTTTTTGTTTTTTTGCCGTATCACGATACATTGGTGCAGCCCGCAGCAATTGGGTCGCCGTGTGGTTCCAATGTGTTGATTACTAAGTCAATGTGCCTTAAGTGATCGTGTTAGCGACTTTTAGGGGATGGGAGCAGAGCCACTAACAAAACATAGTAACATATTATTCTGGTAATATCCTTTTTTCGCACCTTTACCGAAGGGCATGCTGAGTCCCAACCCCTGGCCGAAGGTCTGCCTGCGCCCCTCATAACATCTGAACTGTTGATTTATGAAGTCTTTACTTATGGGAGTATTACATTTCAATACACGCAACCAGTGCGGACAGCTTCCCCGTCTCCACGCGGAATTCCCGAAAATCTCCGTCGCGGAAAGCAGCAGAACGCATTTTCCCGTGCAGTCCCTGGAATCCCCGCGGGAATGACGGCCAAAACGCAGCCTAGGTCGATGGAGACAGTGTTGCTAGTCTGTTGGTACTGCGCACTGTCATCATTCCAACAAATATGTTTGGGAAAAACTAATGGGGCGTCGAACGAATCACTTGTATTAAGTACAAACATCCATCTACCGTTTAGGAAGGCAAATCTTACTTTTTAACCTCGGCAGCCTCGGCCTCGCAAATTAGCCTCGGCCTCGGCCAGTCACAGGTTTTTTAAAGGTGCATGTCTACAAGGGCCGGATCCAGGGGGGGGGGGGGGGCAAAGGGGCCATGGCCCCCGCCAAACCACCCCAAAATCGGTGGCAAATTTTGAACACATTTCCTGAGTTTGTTCGTAAAACTCAAGCCAAACCTTTTACTAAGATACAAGTTTTGTTTTAATAATCAGCTTATTGATACATAAGCAAGCCGAAATCCGATGAGTTTTCATTTATGCGATAAATTTTTTGGGATTTGCCCCCCCCAAACTGTCAAAAATCACACTTTCTGGATCCGCCCTATGCATGTCTATTGTTCAAGGCAAGAAGGCAAATTTTGCGTTCATACAACGCAAGTGGCGAACGACTTGGTTGGCAAATAAATTGAGTGGGCGGCGTTTAAGTTTTCAGAAGCAAGATTAGGTGGTTGCATTTTTCATTATGGGGAGATTCCCCACAATAATATTTAAATGCTTGCGCTAATCGATAACTTCCCCAAAACGGATATTTCATCAAACTTAAGCGCACCATTGACTTTAGTAATAACCATTGACACATGAACGACAAATTGTGCGGGGTGCACCAAAAATGTATTAGGTGATTCGGCAAAAACAAAAAATCGAATATTTAAATTGTCGACAAAAATAACATTCGTCATAAAGGCTTTTCACATGTCAACAAAATGTTTTTTCGGCAAAAAAGCATAACGTACGATCTTTCTACACGTCAACAAAGTTATATTCGGCAACATTACATTTCGCCTTTTTCGACAAAAGTACATTTCGGCAAAAATACATTTCGACTTTTCCACATGTCCGACAAAAGAACATTTCGGCAAAAGGACAATTTCGATCTTTTCACATGTCAGCAAAATTACCATTCGTCAAAAAGACATTTCGACTTTTTCACATGTCGACAAATGGCCATTTCAGTGAAATGACATTTCGTGAAAATGACATTTGGGATCTTTTAAAACATGTCGTCAAAGATCAACATTTTCGGCAAAATAGACATGTCGGACTTTTTCAACATGTCGTCAAAATGACATTTCGTCAAAATGACGTTTCGATCTTTTCACATGTCGTCAAAATCACATTTCGACAAAAAGACAAGTCGACTTTTTCACATGTTGTCAAAATCACGTTTCGTCAAAATGACATTTCGGTCTTTTCACAAGTCGGCAAAATGACATTCGTCAAAAAGACATTTCGACTTTTTCACATGTCGTCAAAATCACATTTCGATTTTTTCCCATGTCGCCAAAAAGACATTTCGACATTTTTACATTCGGCAAAAAAAACATTTCGACAAAAACGCATTTGCCATTTAACATTCGGCATATTCACATTTTTACATTCGGGAAAAAAACATTTCGACAAAAACACATTCGTCATTTAACATTCGGCATACACACATGTCAAAAAGACATGCAAAGTGTAGTGTCCTTCGACAATATGCATTCGCCAAAATGACATTCGTCAAAATGACATTCGCCAAAGTGTCCTGTAACCGAGGTCAGGACCAGCGCAACAAGCTCTGCTTAGCGCGGGTCCTGAGCTCGGAAAGCCATCCATACAAAACCAGGGTGATAGAGGACTACAAAACATTCGGACTCAATTTATAAAAGAATGCTATGCTACGTTTCCGCGTCTGGACAATAATTTCGTTGCGTCTTCCCTTTGCGAGGACGCCGTTACGACGCCATCTTGAAGAAAGTGTGCCCTTGGCGCGGCAGAATGCGCAGCGATTGTGTTGTGTCTTGTCCGGCGTGTGAGAATATCAATATAGATCTCAATAGTTGATATAGGACCCAAACAGGTTTTTTATCTGTCTAAAAAGTGAGGCAAGACGAGATTCAAGAAGTTGGACAGATTGACAAGTCTTTTAATTCAGATTCCGTAAAACTAGAGCAAGAAAGTCAAGGGTGTAACCCACAGTACCTGACTACCTACTTCTAAATGTCACATTTTCTTGGATTTTTGATGAAGATTAGGATTTCTTAATATTTATGGTGGTCTCAATCGCACAAAATTTAAATCAGGAAAGGAAAGCATTGAAGTGTTGAAGCCTGAAACCTTATTCTCACCGTCACTGCAAGCACAAGCTAAAAGCTCACCATCTTTTGATCTGATAGCACTGATATAAGAAGAATTTAACTAAATTTGATTTACTCTAAGCTGTGGATAAACGGGTACAGATCAAATCAAGATAATTGACCATCATGGTAAGTGCTCCTCACATCTAAATGCAAAGGTTTGCATGTCAGCCATTTTGTCAGAGTTGGTTCATCAGCAGAATCAGTTTTGATCTAGTGTGAATTTACAACATTTTTATATAGTTAACGCCACTTATTAAGCCCATGGTTAATACGCCCAGCTGCTCATTACGCCCAAGTTGGCCCTTTACGGAATACACCATATTACCATAACAACCGTATGAGGAGCTTTGGGATAAAGTGTCCATTGGTTGCCTATTAAGCCCAGAAATGCTCAATCGTAGGGTGGGCTTAACCCGCACACTGCAGGAGGTTTGCGCCAAACACGAACTGCAGGGGGGGGGTTGATTTCCGCCCCGTGATATCTCCAAAACTAAGCAACGTAGTGACAAGCGGAAAACGGCATTAGATAGCTCTAGGCAAGTTCTATCAAAAGTATTTCAGTGTTTTCTTGGATCAGGTCACAATTGAGGTCACCAGTGGTCACCAAAGGTCACATTTTCTGGTTTTAGGACTCTTTTATGACTCTTTTCCAGAAACCCCCGATTATCTCGGTAACTTTATTATGAAGCTAGGAGCAAACGATTAGAAGACAATCGATAGCCATTTAAATTTGCAATCGCATGTATTCCAAAAATTGATCTCTAGATCATAGTTTATGGCTCCAGAGGTTCATGAAACGCGTCAAACATAACTGTTAAGCAAAACAGTTTTCAGAAATTTAGCATGTCACCTAAGAAAGATAGGTAAATATTTTGACGCATCCATGTTTGTCTCATTGATGCGCTTTGAACATATATACGGTGACCTGGTAAAGGTCAAACTCAAATTTGACCTCAGGTCAAGGTCATTTGGTGACCCAAGGTAGGTCATGTTGCGATAGGGGCCAACGCGGCCAGTAGACAACACATTGGTGTCACTAATCGTCTCTAAATTCTTTTCTATCAAGCAGTATATTTACAAATCATTGCTGATGGACCCAGATGACCTTGTAAGAGATCACTGAGAACGAATTGCACCTTGATCATTAGAATGGCCTAAGAATAGCATGATTCTGAAAGAATTAGCCTGATCCAATGCATATTTATGAAAGGGACAGCATTTGTTTATTTTCCCGATTCACTTATACCGCAGCCGGGCCGGGGGTGTTTAGACACCCCCCCTCAGGTTTTGTCCTGGATATTCGAAACGGCGGCGGCGTACGAGACGCAAAATTTTCAGTACCGTGTACTAGGTCATCGTGTTTGTCCACTTATCAAAATAAGTTTATCTGCACAATATGTCCTGTCAGGCTCAGTGTCACGCAGGACTAGGTCAAGTGACCCCACTCCGAAAAAGTTTGTGGTTCCACCAAAGCACAGTTTTTGCGTGATGGGTTTCGTACTCTACAGAGTTCTAAGAGCATGACTATCTAAAGTTATGTATATCTCGGATTTTTGATATCGGTGACCTAAGGTCAGGTCAATTTCCAGACCTCGAGTAGCATTATCCCATTAATAAGTGAATGGGGAAAATAAAGATGCTTCTTTATTCTAGAAAGTATAGCTTGGATCAGGCTGATTGTTTCAGAATCAGTTTTTTTTAGCCTCATTCTGAATGACCTAGGTGTCGAATTAGCTTCTAAAAGATCTCTACACAGGTATCTGAGGGTCATCTGAGGTATCAGCAATGATTTGCTATATACCTTTTGATATATGAAGATAGAGACGAGCGTGAAATTACACCATCTGTATTTGTATCGGTCTGTCCGCGTCGCCCTAATCGCACAGACCTATCTGGTCAACCTAAATGACCTTGACTGAAGGTCAAATTTTGGTTGACCTTACGCAGGTCATCATTTATGATGTTTTCAAGCGTCTTGACGAGGGAACACGATAGTGTTGAATTGAGTTATGTGTGTCATTTATAGTAAAAGAGCTATTCAGGAACTATTTGACCAAAAAACACGCATTTTTGAAAAAACAAAATATTTTGGGGGAAAATTGAAAAACGGCTTTCCTTTTTTTGGGGGAAAATTTCTCCCAAAAAAAAACTATTGACCTGAGATGAAATTGAGGACATACATCGCATTGATTTAAATAAGTATCTAAGGCTTTTGTACATTTACTCTAGCTATCATATGTTTCCGAGAGTATTTGGGGGATATCTGGACTTGTCTAAATCTGGAAATTTTGAGAAATTTGAACACTTTGATGCTCTGGTGACTAATATTTGGACCTGAGCAAAATTTCTAACAAAAAGTTTCCAGATCCCTTTTGACGAGCTCTCGAACGGGTATTTTTGGTTTATGTCTAGGTCCCATAGAGCCGAGTTAGAAGGGGGTGTCTAAACACCCCCCCCGGCCCGAGGAGTGCGCCGAGCACCGGCCCGGCCGGGATAGGGGAGGCAGGAAATTTGACCTGACCTTTGGTCACCGATACAAAAATCCGAGATATAACGATTGTATGGAGGTACTGGATATTCTTATGAAAATCCTGCAAGTTTCAAAACTTCGAAAAAGACTGTGGCTTTTGGCATGAAACGCAAACATTTTTGAACGTGAGGTCACTTGACATGACTTGTGACTGACCTGAGCTGAACCTCAAGTCAAAACTTTTTCCGAAAGTGTGGGGGTAATTGATGTCCAGACGGTGTAACGAAATTTTGGCGGCGCTTGCGCGCCGCCGTTTTTTTTTTCCGCTACTCCTGAAAAACCTGAGGGGGGGGGGGAATCAACCCCCCCTGCAGTGCGCGGGTTAATAGCGGTGTCTACTGTACTCAATTTCTTGCCAGATTTAGTGTGGTAAAAAACAAGATGATTGTTGGTAGGGTGCACTCAAATATTATACTTTGCACAATTTCCTAAGTGACTCACTGTTTTTATCACTTAAATAAACATATTTCTGATGGGTACAATTAGGTTCAATTTGTACTTGGTATGACCAATATATGAAAACAAAATAAATGTTTGATATTCTTTATTATATCTGCAATTTACCTACTATATTTGGTAAAACATGGTAGGTATATTAAAATAAACATGTTTTGCCCCGCAAAATATACACTTGATGAGAAGAGATGTTCTGGAAATATAGTAGCAAAGGTATTCACCTATACTGCATTTGATCAACAATTGTTGCATTTAGTTAACTACAGATGTCTACTGTTCAATGTGTTATTCTTCCTGGGCAGTAATGCTCTGGTATATGCCTGACTAGGGAGTTGCCCTAAATAATCTTGCTGCCCCAGGGCCAGTCACCAATTTACCCCCAGATTTGAAATACCACCTCAAAATTTCCCAAAGCTGCCCAATTTTTTTGTTGGTGCCTGCCAAGACAAGGCAGTGTGAGAAAAGTTCATGTTTGTTGGTTTTTAGACCACCAACAAATGTTGTACTCCCAAATTATGAGTGTTAAAAATGTGGTTATTGTACTATTCTTACCTCATATTCTTACCTCATTGGGTTCCATACCATTAACCAATAACCATCAAGTCTGGTTTTAATTGCTCTCTTCAAGGCTATTCAAAGTTATTGTGTATTTTTTTGCTCAGGTCAATATTGATGATGCCTGAAGTCATCAAAGGTCAAAAGTCCAAGTTAACCTCGTGCGACCCATGGGCCGAGGAGATGAAAAATAATGACGAAATTGGTATAGATTATGCCATAGCAGTGTGAATGACTCCTTTATGCATTTATATATTGTTTCCAAAAAGTATTTTTTGACTTTCACGATGTATACACATCTATACATTGGGACTTAGTTATTAAAATCGAGTCGTTATACTCTTTGAAAAAGTAACATTTAATCACGTTGGTTTCAGATATATGTCTCGCATATCATCAACATTTGAGGAGAAATGAGAGACTAGAAAAGCTACTGCGTTTTCAGACCCAGTAGCTTGAATGAATGTTTACCTCTTTGTGGACCCTGAGTCTTAAGGTTGGCGACCTCAAGCTTTGGTGGGTCAATTCTCCTTGAATATAAATTTGGCCAGAATGAAACGAACCGCCTTTTAGCTCAATTGTGCCCTTGCATATGCCACAATGGGCATATATAAACCTTAATTGACCTCTCCAGCCTGGATTCACCCTAGAGCAGGCCAGAGGATCCCCTGGAGATCAGAGACCTTCAGGGGCCCGCGAAGCTCTCTGGAGGTCAGAGGACTCAGAGGCAGAGGCGTTCCTGGACGTCAGAAAAAACCCTCTGGAGGTTCAAAGAGCTCTCTGGACCAGAGAACCCTCTGGAGCCATAAAAGACTCTGGGAGGCAGAAGAGCACTAGGAGACCCAAAACCCTCTGGAAGTCCAAATGAGTCCATCAGCGGCTAGATTAAGCTTCTGAGCAGAATAGTCCTCGGAGGAGGTCTACAAAGTCTCTAAAGACCCGAAGAGTCTTTGGAGGTCAAAGAAGCACTCCGCAGTCAAATTAAGCCCTCCTGGGTGTTATAAAAGCCCTCCAGTGGCCAAACAACCATTTAGAGGTCATAAAAGCACTCTGGGGGCCAGAGGGCCTCCGGAGGCCAGCTGGAGCCCCTAGAGGCAATTAACCTTTTGACGGTAGAAGAGCTCTCCGGAGGGCAGAGGGGCCCTCTGTAGTTAGAGAGTCCTTCTGTAGGCTAGATAACCCTTCTAGAGGCCAAAGGAACCTCTGGAGGTCATAAGAGCTCTTTGGAGACCAGAGGAGCCTCCGAGGCCCGATGAGTCCCTGGAGGTCAACAAAACTTCCTGATGTCAGGAAGCCCTCCGGAGCAGAGAGCCTTGGAGGCCAAAAAATTCCATCGGTTGCAAAGAAACCTCTGGGGGCTACAAGAGCCCTCTGGATGCAAAGGCGCACCTCTGGAGGCTAAAAAGCCTCTGAAGGCCAGAGGAGTCCTCCGGACGCCAAGAGGGAGTCTATGGACGTGGAAGGACCCTTTGCACGCGATGAGGCATCCACAGGCCAGAGGAGCCGTCTTTTAAAACACGGAGGAGCCTCTGGATGGCTAAAGAAGACCTTTGTAGGCGACATAAGCCTTAAGGGCAAAGGAGCCCTCTTGATGTTAGAGAAGCCCTTCAGATACCAGAAAAGCCATCTGAAGACCAAAAGAACCATGGGGGTCCATAAAAGCCACATTTACCTGCTCTTTCCACGAAAACGGAGCGTTATAAACCACCCCTTTGATGCTCGAGGGGTGGAAAAGCGCATGGCCCTGCTACCCCTCTGATTCTAGTGGCACAATTGGACTCTATCACCTAATGATGATATACTCTTGTATTAAACCATCTGTTTCCAAAATATGAACATTAACTGCATATAGTTGCAGCCAATGTGGTAACAAAGGAACGGAAAAAGTTAAAGTAGAACGTCCGTAATCCAAGCCTTCAGACCCAAGGTATAGATATCTTTACATTCATGTTCATCATAAAATACACTGAACTACAAGCATTTAAATGCAAACAAATCATCGTAAAATCTCTTAAAAAATGCAAAAATATTGTGAGCAAAAGTTATCCCTTAATAATTTTAAAAAAATAATTTAAAAATCACCTTATCTAAGGTGCTCTCTCGCCTTCAACAACCGCCGATCACAAATGGCGTGATAGCGGAAAATCGGAAAGCTGAAATTCGTAAAGCTGTCACCAGATTAAAGGGAAATAATTAAGGAGCCTACACCTATGTGAACTAAAACGGTCCTTCTAGTTAAGCTCGCTAAAAAATTCAACAAAGATGTGTATAGACATCTATACCGTGGGTCGCACGAGGTTAAGGACTGGGCTTTAGGAAGCCCCCAAATATCTCTGGACCCATTAGAGCTAGTATCAAACAGAAAAGTTCAATCAAAAGCTAATGGAAATTCAAATAGCTATAGTTTACTTAATTGGCTCTCAAATAAATAATTTAGACCTCGGGTAACCAAAGATCAGGAGGGTCTTTTTCCAATATGTTTGTTATAGATAACTTTGTTTATTGGTTAGACATATAAAAGTAATTTTAACATCATCATGTATTTATTGTTTAGGCGCTTACAAATAATATGGTGACCTGGTTAGTTCAACTTCAAAATTTGAACTCGGGTCAAGGTCATTTAGTGACCCATGTAGGTCATGCTGCATATGGGGCGATGTGACTCATCAAGACAATTACAATGGTGTCATTTGCATGTCTCTACCTTTCTTCTATCAATAGTTATTGGCAAAAAGGTGCTGGTGACCTGAGATGACCTCAGCTGATCGCACAGTAGTCGCTGAACAACAATTTCACCTGGGTCCTCAACAATGAGCTAAAATAGCATGATTCTGAAGTAATTGGCTTGATCCAATGGATGTTCTCTGAAAAGGAAGCATTTGTATATATTTTTATTAAAGTTGACTCTGATGACCTCTGGTGACTACAATATTGACCTGAGGCAATTAATACCCAGCAACTTTGAATAGCCTTGTCAAGAGCTTTCAGACACTCCTCTGCGTTTTGCTAGCCTTTAAAGTTTTCCAAGTTAGAGGGGGATCCCAATAAGATTTAACATGCTGGTCATGCTGGCTAGCACATTTCATGTGCACCTGAGGTCACAGCCAATCAGGCCTTGATACCCTGTTTTTGGCTGGAATGGCCTACCTTGTTATAGAGCCTTGGTTTTAGAGCTGAAAAACAAAGCAAAATTCATCTGATAAAAATAAGCGAACAGTAGTTACCGTCAGCTTCCGCCATTTGATCACCCATTGCCTTGATAAAGTGGCACCGGACTCCGAGAGAGTTGAGAGTGAGACATTACCCGCCTTTGCTTGTTACAGACGATGGACGGCCAGAAGTTCTGCCTGAAATGGGACGGCTTCCAGAGCAGTGTGACGTCGCTGTTCGACAGCCTGCGTCAGGTTGAAGAGCTGGTCGACATCACCCTCTGCTGCGAGGGCCACCAGATCCGGGCTCACCGCATGATGCTCTCCGTCTGCAGTCCCTACTTCAGGGACCTGCTCAAGGTTGGTGGTTAGGAACTCTCTGTCAACAGACCCTACTTCATGGGCGCAAAGTGACCTTAGCAGTCGACGCGCCCTAAAGCCCCAATAAACAAACAAACAGACCCTACTGCAGGGACCTGCTCAAGGTCGGTGGTTAGACAGTCTCTGTCTGCAGGCCCTACTTCAGGGACCTGCTCAAGGTTGGTGGTTAGGCACTCTCTGTCTGTAGGCCCTACTTCAGGGGTCCCTACTTCAGGGACCTGCTCAAGGTTGGTGGTTAGGCATAGTCACCAAACAATCATGGTAGTTTTGGCACCAGGGGCATTCCATGCTAGATCGACCAAGGCATTACAATACCATATTTTTCCTGGTTGTAATTTTGTATAGAGGTTTGTGAGATTTGTATAGAGGTTTGGTGGGGAAGCCAGCTGTGCCAACACACATTATTGAGCAGTGGTTTTCAAGATATAGCCTGATAACTACTATGTTGCGACGCCCTAAAGCCACAATCATCATCATCATCATCAAGATATAGCCTGGAGCATTTTTCGGAGGTCACTCAGCAGGCCTACATTTGGCGGCTCGTAGTTCACAAACCATCATAGTTAATGACATCAAACTGTTATACTTTTGAACTTTCACTGAATTCAGGAGCATTTTTGCAGTCTCTTTTTGTGGTCACTTGACTGATTAACCTATTTTTTATGAGTGATCAGGACAATTCGTCAATTGAAAGTTAATTTCCATTTAAAGACTATTCAAGCCTGGTCAATGTTCTTTCGAGAATCGAGATATTGTCTCAGACAAATAAATGAGGCTTTCTGTGTCTAGGTAGCAATTTTGAGCCTCCCAATATGAAAAAAATCTCTGTAATTTGGCCTGTGGTTTATCATAGGCGGGGAAGCCAGCTGTGCCAACAACAAAGTAATTCGAGCAGCGTTTTTCGAGATATTGTCTCAGTCACTTTTTGTGGTTCACTCAGGGGCTTGCTACGTTTGGCGGCTCGTACTTAACAAACCATTTGAGCTAGCAAAGTTAGCACTGATCAGCAATAAGTGCTAATAGCAAAATAGCAAAAATAGCAAATAACAACATATTTGCTATTATTTTAAAGTTTTCCACACCGAATTGTCTGGATTGGTGCGATTTCAATGTTTTTGGGGCTTTGCGAAATGTACTTGAATCAATATGAAGCAAATGTGTCTAAAAAGGATCAACAGTTTTCAGCAAAAACTTACCATTTCCAGCCCCCTGGAAAGGCTCCTACAGCCAAACATTCCACCTATCAAACCTGCACGCTGGCCTGCCGTCCCCACCCGTAATCATCGCACGTCCCTGGCAGAGCTGACCACCCGCTGCGTTCTCCATGCTGACCCTGCTCTGTGCTCCTGTTTCGCAGAACAACCCCTGTCAGCAGATGGTGTTCTTCCTGAAGGACACGTCCGCGGCCGACCTCAGCGCCGTCATCGAGTTCATGTACAAGGGCAGCGTGAACGTGGCGCAGACGCAGCTGGCCAGCTTCATCAAGACGGCCGAGATGCTGCAGATCCGGGGTCTCAGCGGAGACGATGATAAGGTGAGCTGTTTGCTGAGATGATGATGCCCTATTGTTCAGTGAAGTGAAAAGTGTTCGGTTGAACGTTCTACTACTTATGCAAGCAGTTATTTCGTTTGTTCAGTTTTACATGCCGTTATGGCTAAGTGCAATAGCATCGTGAGATTTACACAGCATTGTATATTTTTTGAAACTTTGTCCACTACATTCTGATGAAAAGTTGTAAAGAACGACTCGGTGTGAAGATCACACTGCATTTTGGCAATTGTTTTCCACTATAGCAATATTGTAAATGCATGTCAGGACAGTTCTGTAATGTCTCCACAGCATACAATTTCATCCATGAACAGGTTTTCCCTGTTTCTACTACATTGGTAGAAGCAGTGGCATTGAACGGTAGGTTAGTGCTCAATACACCCAGCACTCGAGTATCCACGTTAGAAATTAATTGATAATATCACCATTCACCACCACCGTTCCGGTCAGCCGTCCACCGTTTGCGGTAACTCCACTAACCTCTACTTCCCCTTCTGTGCGACAGGTGGCGCCACATCCGCCGCCCTCGCCCCGCCGCTCGGCGCCGGCCGGCCCGACCGCCGCCGCCACGCCGCCCCATAAACGGCGCAGGTTTTCCGGCTCTGACGGCACCGGCCGGCGCTCTCCCGCCTCTCCGATCCAGCGGCCGCGGACCCCGACACCCCCACCAGCGCCGCCCGGGCCACCTCTGGCCCCGCCGCCGCCGCCGCCGCCGCCACAGGCGCCACAGGCGCCGGCCGCCATGCCCGACATGGCCATGGACCCGTTGGAGCATCACGGAGCGGTGATGGAGCAGCACGCGCCGCCGCCGCCGCCGCCGCTGCCGGAGCCGGTCAAGGTGGAGAAGATCGATCTGACCGAGGACGATGACGACGCCAGTCTGGACTCTACGCTATGCCATGTGGCCGAGTATGAGGGAGCGTATGACGGCTCCAACTCCGGCCTGGACCAGATGCCGCTGCTGTCGGCCGCCGAGCTGGGAGGACGTGAGTCGGGGAGGGCGCTGGGGGGGGGGGGGGGTGGAGGTCTGGGAGGTCTGGAGTGATGGTGTCAGGGACGGGGCTGGGAGGGATGGATTGGAACCGAGGCGGGTTTGGATGTCATGTGACCGGTGGGATTGGACGGGATCGGGTGGGACTGAGTGGGAGTGGCTGGGATGGGACGATTGGGGTGGGATGGGACAGAACTGGGGTGGGACGTAACTGGGGGGGGGGGGGACTGGTGGATGGCATGGGGACCAGACAATGTCCCATGCCCCCGGAGTTTTTAACCATTATATGCGACTTGTGGCAACGAACAATGCGCCATAGCACTTGCGCGCATTGCAATCTATTGCTCATTACTTACTTCTTCACATGGAAGTTTTCCGTTTTTAAGTATCAGAACACCGTGAAAATAGCCAAAGATCCTACGGATTCTACATATCCTAGGATCGGTAGGATCCACAGCGTTTTTGGCTTTTTCACGGTGTTCTGATGCTTCGATCAACTGAAAAACTTGCACCTGAAGAAGTAGTTAAGTAAGAAGCAATAAGTTGCATCGCACATTGGTGCTGTATCACGGTGATCATTGCCAGAACCCGGACTAAAAGGTTACGATGCTTGGGATCCTGGCAAAGTCTGGATAAGATACAGTGTCTTAAAAAATAGGGCCATTTGGGTTGAGAAATGACAGTCAAATGTGAATAATTTTCCACTCTCACTCCCCTTTTTCAGAGTGACTTTTCCTCTCCCAAATCATGAATCGTGATATTGATTATCCGTATCGCATCAGTAAATATGGACAAAAATGCTTGATGTCAACGAATTAACTGCTTTTCACATTTAAAGCAGATATCAATATAGTACCATTTCCTACATCATTTTCCACTCTCATTGTCTTTTTGGCTCGTATTTTCCACTCTGACACCCAGGCTAAAATGATGGAACAGGTCACAAGACCAGACGGGTGCCGGGTCTGCATTGAGTACGACGGAATCGAATAGATCAGACGGGACCGTGATGGGCTGGTACGGGACCGGGACCGGGATGAGACGGGACCTGGACCGGGACGGCACGTGGCGGGGGGAGGCGTGAGGTGACCGACGCGGCTACCTTCGGCAGTGATCAGTCAGCCACTCATATTTTTTTTTTCGCTGAACATAACGATATAGATTCACTTTTTATCAGCCTGTTTCAGAAGTGTTCATCTGCTGGCTTGTTTTTACAATGGCCTTGTATAATTACGTATCATGATAATGTGCCTGCTACCTCCTCCTGTTGATTGTGTATTTGTTCGTGTGCTGCCTTCTCGTGTCTTGTCAGCGTGCTGTCTGCGGACTGCGCGCGCTATTTTATTCCGTGCTGACTGCCTTCGCGTGTGTTTTCTGATCGTGTGTACTGGCAGTCCACGTGTTTTCTCTCCGTGTGTTCTGATCGTCATGTCCTATGACATGTCCCGCCTCATGGGCGCCATATAACTACTTTGTTGCGGCGCCCTTGAGCCCTAATCATCATCATCTGTGTATGCGTTCTGACTGTGTTTTCGCTCCCCTCTCTCTGTCGACAGTACCATGACGTCTAGCTGTATGTGTGCTAATTGTGTGTTCCCCTCTGCCAACAGTTCCACCGCTGGGCGCTGGGCCGTCGCAGCAGTCGCGCACGCCGCACGGACCGGGCCACGGCGGCGGACCCGCCGGAGAGGACGGAGCCAGCTCAGGTAGGCGCCCAGTGTCCGCCGACGCAGCCAGCCGCCCCGCACACACGCACACACAGCTGGAGAACTACAGCCGAAACACCGGGCTCGTTTGACCAACGGACGTCTCATGCTACTGGCGATGTAGACGTCACACTGATGTGTTATATCGCTAATAGTGTGAAAAGTCCGGTGTCAGGACGTGTTCGGTGTTTGGTGGGCTACTCTACACACTGAGACACGTGCACACACGCTGAGCGCACTTCGAGACCAGGTTTGTAGTCGAGTCAGTCAATTGACTCAAGTTATCGCCGTCATAGGGTCAGCCCTGTGTGTGATGGTGACGATAAGGTACCACTGTCAGCCCGTGTGGCGAACGGGATGCACGTTTGGTACGTTGACTGGGTATACTAACACGCCTGTCTGCGTACCAAGCTTGCATCTCAGCTGGCGTGCGCTGTGGCAGCGGACGCGTATCGTTATCAGAGCGCGGAGGGCGGACCACATGACGCGGGTAACTTGACGGTCGGTTGATTGTGTTTGATACAAGTCTGGTACTGGATATATGGCACACAGAGAGCGTGGCGGACCGGTCGGCCGGCCCGGTCTGGGTGGCAGTGTCCTAGGATTGAGAATTTCGGGTGCAAAGCGACACTACAAGGAATAATATTCCATTCCTTTTGCCCAATTTGAAGGGTTATTTTCCACTCTTTTCACTTTTTATATTATTTTTCATTCCTTTATTTTAATATGCAAAAAGTCAGAAAATTGATCAAGTTTTGTGTGTTGTAAATTCGTGAAAAAGGCTCTTTTGGAGGTACAATTTTCCACTCTTTTGGCTGATTTTCAAGTCGCTGATTTTCCACCTCGGCACCCTGGCTCTTAAGTAATCCTAGGACACTGCTGGGTGGATTGGACGCAGACCGTGGTATGGCAGGGTGGCAGGCAGGAGGGCGGGCGGGCCATATTACCCCGCCAGGTGCGACACCCTAAAGCGCAAGCCATCCGACTCAGAAGTCTGCGCGTGGTGGATAGGGTCTGTTACATTTTTTTTGGCAAGTAATTTTTACAGTTTAGACTCGTTGTGTTACCTTAATTTCTCCAAATGATTTTGTTGTGAGACCATCCTTTAGTTGTATTTTTCCAATCACATATTTTGCTGAATCTGAATGTCATGGGAACATTTCAGACTTTCATTGAAAAATAACTTAACATCTTTTCAAATGTTATGCCAGTATGGCGATGGGTTGCCCACAGTTAGCTTCCACAATATGTTTTACAGTTTCACCGGGGGCCAGTTGGCATCATTTGCTGTATCGTAATGGTGAATGGCAATGGGCTGGTTAATGGGCGCCATATAACTGTTTTGTTGCAGTGCCCTTGAGTCCCAATAATTATCAATGGGTTCGTCAGTGGTCACGGGCTTGTCAAACCCCGAGTTATGATGCTCTGCCTTGCCATGTAGCTCCGCCCGGCCCCGCCCCGTCCCGCTCCGCCCCGCCCCGCCCCGCCCCGCCCCGCCCCGCCGCCGACCGACTGGTCTGCCTGCGCCCGTGTGTGGCGTGTTGTGCGCGTGGCGTATGTGTAGTGTGTTATGTGTGTTTGGTGTGTTTGGTGTGCGTGTGCGCGGGATGAATCGGAGGTCACGCATTCCCTGTGCCATCGCCGATTGTGGTGGATTCCACTATCATAATAAGTAATACCGTGCTGGACTCCGCGAGACTGTTTGACTGCTAGTCTCTCTTATACTCTGCTGGACTCGACTTCCTGGACTCTTGCTGGACTCTGCTGGATCCTGCTAGACTTTGGAATACTCTGCTACACTCTGTTGACTCTTGTTGGCCCTGCTAGACTCGCAATATTTGACCATATTTTTGTCCCATTGTCGCCTCTTGCTGCGGTTTTCTCCCTCCTCTGGACTCGCATGAACGGGTCGTAGTCTGCCAACTCTGTAGGAAGCTGAAGCTCGAGGACCTCCGCCACAATCGCCACCGCATCGTCACTCCTCCCCAAGCTTAGTAGGAGCAGAGTCACGAAAAGTCGGGGCGGCGGCGTACCGCCATCATAGCCGGGCAGCGCAGCAGGCTGTGGTTGCCACGTGGTCGTAGGTGTCCGCCCCTCACCGCAGTTGCGGAGTTGTGGTTTCAGTCCGGTCGGCACCGGAACATGTCGCTTTGAGTGCTCTCCGGCGAAGGATGGCGGTCGACAGGTGATACTTGGTCGACTCGGGACTATTGCCCTGTGAGGGTCTGGTAGATGTCTGGATGCTAGTAGAAGTCCAGATGCTGGATGCTAGTAGATGTCTAGATACTTGATGCTGGTAGAAGTACATAGGCTTGATGCTAGTAGAACTCTAGATGTGAGACAGCTAGAGTTGGCGGTTTCTGACCAATGCCGTGCGCAAATCCCGAGGAAGTCGAGAGCCACCACCTCTGCCGTTCTTCTGTGTTGCGCGTCACTCCGAAAGGCGCTAGCAAAGGACGTGGTCCTAGTGGCTTAGAAGCGCGTTGGGTTCCATAGGTTTCGCGGTTTACTCCATGGGCTCCGCGTTCGAGTCTGTCTGCTGGCGAATGGGTTCGTTTCCCCGCTGTGGTTGTCGTGAGAGTCCGTGACGATGGATGCCGACAGTCGCATTGCCAGGAAACTGCCATTTCACAACCACAGACGCAACTCGTGAGAGAAAGCGTCGCGTAACTGGCTTGGCCTGTTGTGTTTTTACTTCACAGCACCAAGGCGTCGGGGCTTGACTGCGGCAGACGCCTTTACTTGGCGGCTGGGGTTGCCCTGCGGCGGATAGACGCAGTCATTAGTTTGCTGAGTACTTGCTCGCCTGGTCTCTGTCTGGAGCTGGCTTGTATTTGCTTGAGGTGTTCCAGTCTGTGATTCTCCTTTTCTAATTTTCTTCTCTTTTCTCTTCGTGAGCACCAGCCCAGATTTTGTATCATGGGTGCCATATAACTATTTTCTTGCGGCGCCCTTACGCCCCAATCATCATCATCATCATCATGTTTGTAATCAGTTGTTTTGTCTTCCGGAGTCAGTCTCTTTCAGTGAAGTTATGTGCGACAGAGGTCCCGGTTGCCCGGATGGCTGCCGGGTTAGATCAGCTCTTTGTCTATGATGGGCGGACATCACTGGCCTCTGAGCGGCTGTCGGTCTGTAACGGTGGAGGCTGCGCCACACACGTTGGGCGAATACAGCGCCACCTGCGTGGTGTATAGGCGGAGGCAGCGCTACCTGTCGAGTAATAGACGAATGTGGCGCCACCTGTGTAACCTATATGTGGAGGTGGTTCACGTGTGCCTTCGCCCAGCCCTTGCTTTTTTGCCCACTCAAAGCTGCTGTGGTTTTTAGGTGATAAGCTATTGTGCACGTAGTGACCTATGTCGATTGAGGTCACTACGTGCTGGGTCCTACGCACAGGTGCTGTCTTGTTTTAGTTGAGTAATTCGGTCGGTGTAGCATATAGGTCACAGGTTAGTGTAGCATATAGTCCATGTAGATGCATCTGCAGACAGGTTCATGGTTTTATGGTTGCCTTCATGTTCTGGTCATGGAAGTCAAATGATGACATTGTATATTTTCCTTGGTTATTCATCTAATTCTGACATAGGTGTTATTAAATGATTAAAGGGAATGCTTCACCTTTAGATGGGTTTTGAACTGAGATAACCATTTTCTTTGTCAGTTATTGACAAATATAATTTACATTAACCATTATCCCAAAAACTTATCCGTTTTTAAGCAATTTAGTTCTTAGTTTGCATAATGGGATCTATGCAAATGCCACCGCTGATTGGCTGACAGCCAATTTAAGATTGTTGGTCCTTGTAGCCCGGACAACCTGTATTTCTCTAACCTCGGCTGGATTCCAGATTACCCACTTCGAGTGCGATGTAAACAATGCGCCATAGTTTGAATTTTATACGTCAGAAATGTTTGAAGATTGCCATAATCTTATTTGCAGCATTAAGGTGCCTCTGGCTCACATAACGCTAATAATAATAATATCCCACTTCGTCAAATTCTCCCACAATACAAACCTTATTTGTATAAGTTACGACTTCGAGAAACAAGTATCACCATCATGTTGCAGCAGTGCCTTACTCATAATTTTCGCTACAACCGGGTGTTATTTGACAACTTCAAAAAGGTGAGCGTCCTTTGTAAGGGGCATCATCGGCGCTTCAAAACTTCGATATTCTGCTTTGTTGTTTGAGCTCCTTTCTTTCCATTGTCAGTGATGCTCTTTATTTGATTTTTGTCCTCAATCATATGGTTTTACAACAACTGATATGGTTGTATTTTTGTCCTTCTTGTGTTAATAATCGTATCGCTTGCTTTCTAGTGGCGCCGCATCAAGTCCTCAGTCTCGATGCTGTTGTCTCAGCACGCACTTCCGGTCGCAATTTCTCTGGAAGCTGATCTAGAACAACCGAATCGGATCTTCGTTCGTCTCCGTTCGCTAGGCTCCTCCATATTTACCTGGAGGTATGCTGTCGGCGGTGCCTCTGTACTGAATCCTGACAGGAGACGGCCGGCTTCGAGTCTTCACCACTGTCCCATCATATTATTGATGAAAGGTCCTGGGAAAGCGTCGTCCGGCTTCGCTCTTCGTTTCTCCTTTGCTTTCCGTTCTCGTCTGTTCGCTCGCGCCAAGTGACCGCAAGTTGTCGGTGCATTTAAAACCTAATCATTCATCCCACTGATCGCGTCTGTTGGCCGTTCCCGTCTGTTCGTCGTTCGTCTCGTTTGTTCTCGTTTCTCGGTTCTCGTTTCCTTCTAGTTCCGTTGTTGTTAGTACAAACGAGAACAAATCCGTTCTCGTTGTTCTGTCTCGTCTTGTACAAATGGTGCCAATGAACGCGGCCCTATACGTTGCTAAACTACACATGCAGAACCGCTTGCTCATTTGCATTTGTATCGCGCAGGTGCTCTACTCGGGTGTGTCAAAGCCTTTCGGCGGGTGCTGTGATGGATTTTCGACAAATCAGTTCCGCTATGTTTCCACAACACATAGCACAACATACGCCATTTGTCCACAACATAGCATACATGTGGCGGAGCTGACTCGTTACATCTGCATTTTAACTTCGTTCCGCCAGCGTCGTTAGCCTTCTGGTTACACCCATCGGTTCACCCGCAGACAAAGTTTTCTCAGCTGGTTGATTTGTCCAAGGAAGCGACTGTCTTCAGTGAACAAATCAACGGCCTTTTGTCTATGGTTTGTCCAAGGAGGCGACTGTTGACTTGTCCAATTTCATGGCTTGCGCGCTGTCTGGTTGGCTTCGGACTTCGTATGAAGCATTCTTAAACACGGTTTTTAGCACTGTTGCAGCACTCTTGTGATGATAATGTAGGTTAAAATGGCGATTTTGCACCACATGAATGCGTGACCTCCGATAATGTGATGTTTTGTTGATGATTGCTATAATGTTGGTGTACTGACGTTGAAATACGGCTGATGTGCGACTCTTTGGTGCTCCTAAAAATGTTTTTGAGGCCCCATGCTTTTTTGGTTTATCCGTAACGATGATGATACACAATATGGCCAAAATGGCCGTGCAGTCATTGCGCGCACATATAGACAAACGATGACAAGACAAGTGGAAGTCATTACTTCCAAGAGCTATGTTAGATAAGCGGCATGTATTATCAATATTGCCGCGCTCTAAAACCTCAATCCATCACCTAGAGTTGTATCAGAGATGTCAGTCTCGGTATGTCGGTGACATTCTCGAACTAGACCAGCAATCCTTGTGAATTAACTGACTATGGTCGGACTCGGTGTGGCTGCTCTTCAAGACGACCGATCGACATGGAGATTCATGTAGTACCGTTCCTTTGATAGTTGATGTTTTTCAAATTGATGGGTAAAGTGAAGTGCTTTGCTCGATTTGGCAAAGTAATATTCAACGTTTATTCAACATTCTCGTAATGCTAATTTCATAATATTTGTTTTCGTAGTTGTCAAAATTGTCCCAAATTACTGCCAGATATGTCCAGGCAATATCATTATTATTCAGTATTCATTTATTTATTTATTTCTCAATATCGCCGACGGGATGACCCATTGATGGACGAAGTCGAAATATCAAGTATCAAGCATCCTGACCTGGACGGATGCATGGTTTCATCATTTGTCCCCGTATTTGCATAAATGTTAAATTGCTCACAACTGCTCTATTCAAAGTAATTTTACAATGTCTGAGCAAAACGCTTGAGGCATGGCACGTTCCACTCATCATTGAGTCGTTGGCTCGTGGTTGAGTCAGAAATTAGCCGGCCAATACTTATACTACAAAGTATCTTCAGGCAACATTTGTCCTGTCATCGTTTGCAGTTCAAAATACTTATGTATTTTGCATTTCCCAACGCCAGAGCGAAACGCATCAGCCGCATTTCATCGACATGTATCGTGTGTTTTGTGCATTTTATAACTGTAAATAGGATGTAAATTTTGATATTGCATTGTACGTTTTATATTATCCCGATGCTAAATTTGGGGCTCTCACAATGAACATATATCTTGGTACATACACATTTTCTGAAAGGGTTACTAATTAAGATACTATTTACTATATCTCTCGGCTTAGGTCTACACATGCAATAATATCTCGCTTACATAAACCACACTCTTCCTTTCTATAACGCATTTAAATAAAATGTCATGCGCTCTAAACGCTTCATAGCACCGTTTTGACTGAGCTGTTACGACAGTTCAGATAGTTGCCGTAATGCAAACCAGAAAATGATTTGGAAGTTGACAGTGCTGCGGAGTTGAATGGGATTATTTGTTTATTAATAAATACATAAGTTTGACACGCTACAGTGAAACTCGTTTCCGAGCCTCTCTGCGCATCAGTTAAGACATTAACGTTTTGCATTGACTACATTACATCGCTTTTTGTTCTCCTTTTGCAATCAAAAGTGACCTTGCGGTAGTTTGTCCTGCAAGAGACGCAGTGCTATCGGGTTCAGGGTGCGATAAAGTTCCATTTCTAACGATTTGTACAAGTACATTTATTTTAACTTTATTTCTGCATTGCAAGTTTTGTATATGTTTACTTTTTCTGAGCCAGCTTTGACTCGGCAGAGGTGCACTCAGTAGCAGTGCAGTGTACAGTCGAGACCGTATGTTCTGTCCACTTCATCGACACCATCTCTGTGATCTGTCTCTGTCTCTGTCTGTCGGTGCTGCACGCAGTGGAATCCAATGCAATTACTATAGCCATCGCCCCCGGTATCGGGGTCGAGGGCATGAATAGTTTCATTAGATATCACCGCGTGCAGCACCGACAGACAGCACCGAGGGACATTGAATTAAACGGGGGCGCTTAGGCAATACCTTTTTTAAATAATTTCTAAGCTAGCTTCCGGCAGACGAAAGCAAACATCGCCCCACAGAAATGGAGGGTTTATTCGAATAGTGCACTGAAAGGACTGTCACTAGCCGTTATCACGAATAATTTATTCGCCGGGTGCATCGTCATCGGGTGGTGTCGATGAAGTGGACATAACACATGGTCTTCGTTGTACGCCGTCTCGCTGCTTAATGTCACGGTTGCTTTGATCTAGAAATACTCTGGAATCAAAATTTGGAATGGTCGAAGTCACTCCTTTCAATGCGCATATCAGGCATCAAAGCCGTTGTAATATTGTGCGAATACCTATATAACATCAAACCAGCATTGTACTTAATTAAGCTATAGCGGTTTTTACTGAAATTGTTTCATAATAGTCACTAGTCACTAATATTTTATGTGGAATACCTAAAACATAACATATGGTTTGATCTTCACTGTGAAATAAAACATAATTGTATGTAAAGCAGCGATACAAACGCTTTGACATGTTCACATCAAGCTCCTTTCAAGATGCATGTAAACTTTAATATGCCGACATATTTGTTTGATTTATTCACATTTGTTACCAACGGGCGAAAGCACCCGCTAACATGTGAAGTCATTAGGTAAAATACATTTGAGAATACACAAATTGAGACAGCTTTTTACTTTTACCTTTTGGACGGAAATTCGACTCTTTGATGCTACCAGTGTTGGAATTCCAAGCGCCCCCTGGACCGCGCCTGTTTAACCCGCGCCCCACTGGGCCTCTGCATTCCTTCGCCCGTACTGGGGGGGGGGAGGGTGTTTGAACACCCCCTCTTATCTCGGCTCCCATGCACTTATAACCAAAACAAAAGACATTGGTCGAACCGTTATCAAAAATCATTTCGAAAACTATTTTAGACTTTTTTTCGCTTCACGCAAAACTCAGGGCCCAGAGGTCATCTAAAGGTCCAAATTTTCAAGTTTTAGTAAGCATGCGCTCCTAGATACCCCCAAATATCGAAACTATGCACTAGAAACAAACTGTCAAACGACAATCGCTAGCCAATTCAATTTGCAAGTCGGCACTATGTCCGTCAAAATTGACCTCCGGTCAATAGTTTAGCTCTAGAGTCATTAAAGTCAAAAAGCTGATCTTGGCAAACATATTTCGTGAATACCTTCTTACCTAACAAGATTAACGCCATACTGTTTAACGCATCGTGTTAAAAGTCTCGTCAAGGCGCTTTGAAATATACAATTTCAATTATGTTAGGTCATTTAAAAATAAAAGCTTTGGTGCAATCGGTCAAAGTGGGTGATCCCAAGTAGGTCATGTTCGCTATCAGTAGAGTGTTCTTGAACAAACAAACATACTTGTAGTGACAATCGTTCTTCATCTTCATTATTCCACGAGTTATTGACAAAAATGTTGTTGGTACCTCGGATGACCTCAGATGACACCCGTAATGTTCCCTGAGCAATAACCTGTACTTGGATCAGTACATATATAGTATATAAATACCATCGAGAACGGAATGAGACTGATACGCTCAACAAGAAACATCTTGATTCTAATTTCTCCATTGACTTATAATGGGGAGATCGCAAAATTGACCCGCCTAAGGTCACCGATACAAAAAATTCCGAGATATACATTTTGTAGATACTAATGACTTAATGAATCCTAAACAGTTTGATATCGATCCTTAAGAAACTCGTAAAAGCATGGCACGACGCACTGTTTTTCAGTAGTAGGCGGTCACTGACCTGACCTGGTGACCTGACGACCTTGACACAAACGTGAAATTTTCGCAAAATTTCCGAAAGACAACAATAATAGTTAATGCCATTTGGCGCGCTACGGCCGCCGTGTTTTTTCGTTTCTTAAAAAACATGAGTGGGGGGTGTTCAAACACCCCCCCAGTGGGGCGCGGGTTAAACCAGCATTGACCAAAACCTGGATTATTTCTGAACACCATTCGACTGGGGGGGGGGGTAAACGCCTCTGGTTATTTGCAAAACCAATGCTCGCAGCGGAGACACGAAGCGCGTTTCCAGAAAGCTGCCCAATGAACGATCTAAAGCACTCGAAAATTTTAATTTGAGTCAATGTCAGGTCACGGTCATATGAAATGTAAAAATAAATTAGTTTATGTTTATGGGCCATACTTAACATCAAAGCCATCGATTGCGACCATGACACGAAACAATGGCTTTAACGTATATATTACATCCCGATGACTGGAAAGTGAATAATTTGTAGAAGCGTCAAAGTCACAAAAAGGTCACTACACAAAATTATATACAAAGCATGCAAACATGTTTTATGATCATTTTACGCATGCAAGTGATAGTGAATACTCATTTTGACTCATCATAGCTTATGTATATTAAAGTCAACATGTCGCAGCTATTTCAAAGAGTAAGATCAAGCAAATGTAATTTGGAATTGATCAATATAAAACAAACAAGACAATTTCTAGAGCGAGCTTTTTATCAGAAATACAGTGCTGTCATTTTATTGTTCTACCTTGTCAATCAAGCAAACTATATATTATATATTATATTATTATATATATTATATATAATAATATTAAAATATATATATAATAGATATTGGACGTACGAGTTTACTCAGCACTGTAAATGCGATCACTCAGTCAACAATTATGTCATTTTGAAATGTAGTATAGTAGTCGGTAGTTGTTTGCATGCACTTCTCTGATATATTTTCCGGTTTTTCTGAATATCTTTGAAAATTTTGATTTTGTGGTCATTTTCCCCCAAAACATGAGTTTTTTGAAATTTTAATGGTCAAAACACAAAAATTCACAAATCCGAGTCGCCATTTTGTAGCCCTTGTTATTTGCAATGTTGATTTTTTTGCATTTTGCTTATATTGCCCTAGTACGGTCTGTTGAAGTTAGGTGGTTTATGTGTAAAAGTCGCCTGTAGTGACGTCAAATCACTATATCTGAACTGAACAATTTTACCGACAAAGTTGCTTTATATTCGCACAAAAGACGTAAAATTGACGTAGGATAAGGTGCCTGAAGTGTCACATTGATAGCGTCAACTATTTTTTAGTTATAACAAAAAATCGTTGCACCTAGGTGAGGTTGTTAAATGCCCCTCCCCCGTCAATGTCGGGTTAATCCAACATATGACCAAAGTAACAAAGTAACAGATGTAAAATATATTTCACCTTTCTTAAAGGGAGTGTGCCTACTCTTTTGAAATGTCAAATATATTTTTATTACGGTAAGAAGCTCCTGCTTTGATTATGGGTTACGCGAATAAAATTCACGTCTGTGAGCCCCTTTAGTTGAATTTTACTTATTCTGTACTTTTGGCATTTGTTTTGTTCTAAAACTCAAAAAGATCGTCACTATAAAACAGAGTAGCGAAAATGTTACCTATAATGCGCACTGGGCCAGAGCTAACAAATATATGCTAGCGTTGGTAATATTTAAGAGCAATCTTCTAGTGCGAAAGCTCTCGCGACTATTGAAAATTAATATCTGCAGCACAATGTGATGGCGCACTTTAGGAAACTATCTCAGCAGACTAAAAGTGATTCTGGGGAAATGCCAGTCACATGGCTAAATTCAGAAAAATATGTTCTACAGACTAGGTCAACACCCCACATACCAATGTGAGTAGCGCCACACTCCCTTTAAAGGAAATGTTTCAGCCTGTATTGGATTGAACTGAGACACTGCGGACTCCAGAATGTTATATTTGACAGTTGGGGTGGGGCAAAGTTTCTCCTTATCCAAAAAATATCGATAATCCGAAACTCATCGACTTCCGCTTGTCTTATGTATAATAACTGATTTAAAGAACAACTTTCTCTTGTAAAAAGTGATGTAATTAAGCAAACCAGAAATGTGTCATAATGCCGCCGATTTGGGTGTTTGGGGGGGGTCTATGGCCCGCTTTGCCCCCCTGGATCCGCCTTGATACTGAGATACGCCATGTATCTTGTAGATATTTGAAAAGTCTTAAATTACTAAACATTTGGGCGCAATTGACCCAAAGGTGTCGGCGCGTCCTTAAACCCCAATAAACAAAATAAACAATTTTTGCCAAACTTAACCGTTTTTAGGCAATTTGATATTTCATTTTAAAAGCGAGTCTATGCAAGTCCCGCCGCTGATTGGCTGACAGCCACTTCAAGATTGTTGGTCCCGGGAGAAAACGACTTGTATTTCTCGAACCTTGGCTGTATTACCTGCTGCCAGTATAACAAAAGACTTGTTTGTATTCAAGTCATCAGAATTGTCCAAAAGATAGACGAAGATTGATTGAAATGATTGATCTCAATAATGACGTCATTGTCCCAAGTTAACATTTTTTTTTAAGTTAAGTGACTTCGAGAAACAATAATATCACCATCGTTTTCAGCAGCACTAACTTCATGTTTTGACTTCAGCTGGCGTATATTTGCCAACTTCCAGAAAGGTGAAACATTCTCCTTAAGACACTTATCACCCACTGCAGATGGCACCAGTAAGAGGTGCCCGTCGCGGTTGTTAGCCTGTCAACTACTTTGGAGTCGTGGTCTGTCTTACGAAGCCATTTGAATATGCTGTCCCGGGCTCATACTTCATAGGTTTCGCACTCTGCAGCCTGTCGCACGATATTCTCGGAACTACTAATGCACATGTTTGTGAGGCGCTAATAGCACATGTACTATTATCCTAAATTTAAACCCATGCAATATGGCCTGTGCCAGCCGTACCAGATGATGAGAGACATCAGTGTCTGACGGCCAATTTACGTTAATAGTTATTGTTTGTCATAACGGCCAATGTCTGCTGGGGTCGGTTTTTAAATCGTATCGTCAGGCGGTTAAATTTTCGTATAGCCTGGATAATGCGTCTGCTTTTTGGCTGTCGCTACATTTTGATTGTATTCCCGATCTATTTACGAGATTAATTACTTTGCGTTTTCTTGGAAGTTTATTAAAAGTTGTGTTGATGTTGCATATTACCGATTTCCGCGATTGTTTGTTTCTTTGGTGGTGATATCTTGTGATGCTTCATCAGCTTCGAGAAAAGGTATTGTTGCTTTTTGTTGTCATTGTTTTGCTTCGATTGACTTCTGGTGACACCTGGCTGCACACGTGCATTATCGTTGTAATATATCCCATCGTCAAGATGCTTATATTTGTGCTGGCAGTCATCGTGCGTTATTGTATACATATTGTGTGGGTAATGCATCACTTTCGGGATTAGGGTTGTGTGAAAAATGTATACGATAATTTAATGCACCTTGGGATTGCAGCCGGTAAAGTCCAAACTGCAGCATTGAAACTAGGACATACTCGCTGATATATTTAAACAATATAATAATACCCGATGATAAACGATAACTAAAAATAATACCCGATGATAAACCCGATAAACCCGATGTTTTATTAACACTTGCGTGACAAAACCTGGGCGCCACATGACGTAGTTGCTGCGGTTCTCATAAACCCAAATCATCATCATTATCACTGGCAAACTTTTCAATGATATTGTTGTAAGTCGACCTTTTTTACGATTATGGATCATTGTTCGATAGTGGTATTTGTGTTTGCTTTTAAAGATGTTCTGGGTTTGGCTGGGTAGAACAAATAATCGGACGGAGGTACAAATAACTCAATTTGGAATACGCTTAATTACTTTCCACGCTTTTATACCAAACACAACGCTTAATGAATACCGACGCTTTGTATTGTTGTTAAACCCGCACCGTTCCGGTGCTCAGGCGCTACCTTTGTCGTGCCGGGGAAGGGTCGTTGACCCCCTCGAACTCAGCTCCAATGGCACGCAGATAGAAACCGAACATACCGTTTTAAAGCTAGTCAAAAATATTTTGCAATTATTTCGGGTCATTTTTGGGTTTAGGTCAATATTTAGGTCTCTAGAGGTCACCCAGGCCCAGATTTTCCATTGTTTGGACTTGTTTCGAACAACTACAAATATATCGGGAACTATGACTAATGCAATTATGGATATAACAATCAATCTAGGAAGAAATGAAAAAAGCAACAGAAAGCTGATGAGAAATGCTGTCGCACATGCTGTCGTTACATTAAGCCGCCATTTTTTATAATTTGGCTCCCGCCGGGGGTGTATTTTGCATATTCATATATAATCATTCACGCTTATCCGCTTATTATCTTCTAAGCACGCTTATCGCTCATCACAATCATCGATTGAACACACTGCATCATGGAAAAACAAAACGAACAATCGCCCTCCATCCCCAAAAGCCACTTATCACATTAAACAAGAACCATACAACAGAATAGGTTCCTACGTAACTTCACATTAAAGGAAGGAAGCAGTAACATTAACCCGGCATTGGCTGGGGTCTCGTCGAACGCCATTGGCTGGGAGAGAAGGGGGGGGGGGGCATTATTCGCTCCCTCGTTATCTTCCGAACCAATAACCGCAACGAGACGCGCAAGTCGGCAATCGAAAGCTCTTATTGATGTAAAGCGTAAAGCGCACACGCAATTTTTCAAATAAGGTCACATGTCAGGTCACAGTCAGGTCAAAGGTCAAATGTAAGATATTTGAGTTTTTATGCCATACTTTCCGTCCAAAGCCTCAGATTGTGACCATTATCGCACAAGGTGCTCTCAGAAGTACTATGCATCTCCCGTATAAGCAAAAGTGAAATTGTAAGCAAATGTCAAGGTAAGGTCAAATCAGGTCACTATTGGCAAGAGGTCATGCGACACATGTGTTATGGGTTATCTTACACATACAAATCGAGTGTAGCAGCCATTTGCACCCCTGACCCGTTATAAGGTCAATGTCAGGTCAAAAAAGATCAAAATTTGAAATGGATAAATATGAATACAAAATGCATGTTTCATAACGAGTTTTGTCTCAGAAATACAGTAATGCCATTGTTTTTTTTTATCTGGATACAAATCCAAAAAACTTACCTTCAAAAACGACGTCATGAGTGACTCATACTTCGGGAGCAATCAGTGATTTCAAAATACAAATATTGCTTTAAAATTTGGTATGGGCATTGAACATATGTGGTTTTCTTACATATTTTCCTTTTTAATAAACAATACAAAATGTTGATTTTGATGGCATATTTCGACTTTTTTATTATAATTTGGGGGGTCAAAATCCACAATTTTCGCAAATCCGGGACTGCTTTATTGTTCCTCTTGTCATTTGCCTTTTTTACGTCTTTTGATTCATTTTGCTTAAGAAATTGTATTTGTACGTCCTGTTAGAGTGTAGCTGATATTTGCGTCAAAGTCGTGTGAAGTGACGTCACTAAAGTTTATATAATTCGAAAAAAATAGACTATTTTTTTTTAAACTTTGCACTGAAGACGTCAAATTGATGTACGATAAGGTACCCAAAGTTTTGCGTTATCGCTGTTCGTTTTAGAGCTATTGTGAAAATCCCTGAGGGGGCGTTTTTCGTCCCCCCCCCCCAGCCAATGGCGGGTTAAAGAAACAAACAATGACACTGCACACGATACACGCTACGTTGGTCTCCCTAGCAATTAACAGCATCGGCACAGGTGGCGCCGACAGCCGCGATAACCTGGACGGCGGCTGTTTTAAGCCGCCATTGGCTGGGAGGAGGAGGAGGGGGGGGGGGACGAAAAATGCCCCCTCAGGGATTTTTACAATTGCTAAAAAACGAACAGCGCTATCAACGTGAAACGTCGTGTTCCTTCTCCTACATCAATTTGACGTCTTCAGTGCAAAGATAAAAAGGTCAACATTTTTTCAAGTTATGTACAATTTAGTGACGTCACTAATCACTACACGACTTAGACGCAAATATAAGCTGAACTCTTTTACAGTCTGTACAAAGTTAATTCCTAAAGCAAAATGCAATAAAAAACGTTAAAAATAGCAAATAATAAGTGGTAAAAATATAAATTTTTGATTTTCAAAATTGTTGTTATTTTGACCCCCAAAGTAAAAAAAAATCGTGGGGAAATGCACTCAAAATCAACATTTGTTAATATTTTTCAAAAACTGGACGATATGTAAGCAAACCATATATGTACAATATCCAAACCAAAGTTAAAAGCAATATTTTTTTAAATTTCTCCCGAAGTATGAGTACCTTATGACGCCATTTTTGAAAGTACGTTTTTTATCAGATACAGACAAAAAATCGCATCACTGTATTTCTGACAAATTTGTTTATCAAACATGCATTTTGTATTTGTATTTCCCTTTTTTTCCCTTTTTTCCCTTTTTTACCTGACCTTGACCTTTTAACAGGTCAGGTATGCAAATGGCTGCTGCAATCGAATTGCATGCATGAGATAACCCATACAACATGTGTCGCATGACCTCTTGCCAATAGTGACCTGATTTTACCTGATATTTACATTGACCTTTGCTTATAATTCCACTTACGCTTATACGGGAGATGCATCATAACTTTGAGAGCGTCTTGTGCGATAGTAGTCTCAATCCAAGGCTTTGGATGGCAAGTATGGCCTTACAACTCATATTTTACATTTGACCTTTGACCTGGCTGTGACTTGACATGTGTCATCATTTGAAAACAAAAATATCGTGTGCTTTAGAGTGGTCTCAATGAGAGCTCTCGATTGCCGACTTGCGCGTCTTGCTGCCGTTCTTGTTTCGGAAGATAACGAGGGGGCGAATAACGCCCCCTCCAGCCAATGGCGTTCTGCTGAGACCCCAGCCAATCCCGGGTTAAGTCACCTCTGTGACCTGAATGACCCGATCAAAAGTTTGTCTGTTAACGATATCTTTCAACATTATTTTTTTACATTTAATTATGTTTTTTAGTAAAAGGTATATCAATTTACTATGATACTAATCAAATAAGTTGGAAATTTCCTCGGTTAATGGCGCATGAGGACGTTTTTTTCTCTCGTAAGCGTGCCATGCTTATGCAAAGGCGTTTTGTTGTCCTTTTGCCACATCAGCACGTAGTTACGGCGGGCTTGAACCCTTTTCATCAGTTCGAACAATTATTAGCAAAGTATGAGATTTAAACTTTGGACCACATTGCCTGGGTCTCTTCTCTTCAAGGCTAGCTTTTTCAAGAAGAGAATCGTGATTTCTGAATACGTTGATATCTGGAAGTCCGCTGCGGATGGGAGGCACAGTGATATATGATCTCACCAGCGAACGGCCGCGCTGGTTTCCGTATGGGTAGGCCGCATGAGCGATACAAGGTAATATGCCTGGTGGATGCCTGATCGGCTGGTGGCAGAAAGCAGTGGAGGCGCCCCTAAACCCAAATCATCATCATTACTGGTGGCAGCGACGTCGGTCCCACTGTGTCGTATATCACTGAGCTTTATAACCGGGTGCCCGTAAGCCCCAATCATCGTCATCATCGTCATCACTGACGCGCGCTGCCGTCCGTCAGGCATGCTGGCGTTCTCCTGCAGTTACTGCAACAACCGCTACAGCTGCTCATCATCACTGCAGATGCACATGAAGAAGCACGCCGGGGAGACGGGCTGCTTCATGTGTGGCCGCGTGTTCAGCATGAAGCACCACCTGAAACGGCACCTCATCAACGTACACGACATCCCTGCGCATCACCTGGCGCCCGGCGCTCCGGCGCCAGAGTGACGGAGAGAAACGCCGAGAGGAGACCGGGCTGGCGCTAGGTTTGTTGGCCGCAGTGCTGGGGTGACGTTCGAGTTGGAGTTCGAGGGTGGCGTTCGAGGCGTGCCTCCCGGCCGGCCAGTCTGCTGGGAAGGACTGTGGAGGACTGTGGAGGGAAGGTTGTCGGAAAGGACTGCCGGTAGCAGTGCTCGAGTGACGTGGTGCGACGTTTGACGTGGCGTGAGGCGATGTTGTGAAGTGGCTGCGGGGTGATGGCGGCGGTGATGGCGGCGGCCGAACGGACCGTCTGAAAGTCTTCGATTTTGGTGCCATAGATGTCCTCTGCATGATGGATGGTCATGAACTCTAGGACGATAAGGGAAGTATTGCATTCGGACGTGTGTAGATCTGCTGACCACTTGCTTTCCGAGTTTCTGTGCTGCGGTGCAGTTGGATAGAGATGTGTCATTTACAAGCCATGATCATGCGATTTTAATTCGATGCGACTCGTAGCTTGTGGTTGTTCTGTCGTGGTATTATGGGCGCCATAAACTATTTTGTTGCGGCGCCCTAAAGCCACAATCATCATCATCTGTCGTGGTATTTGCCTAGGAATTAGGTAATTTATTTTCGGATGTTCTCATTTCATTCATTAGATAGTATAGATAATCCTACCTTCTTTTCCGAAATCCAACCATGCTAGGTTGAGGTGCCATAGCCAAAATAAACGGTACTGTGACATCGACGTGTGTGAGCCCGAAGCAGTTGTTTTTCGAACTAAGTTACTTTCTTGTGAAACATCTACTGACATTTTCTGTACCCATTGTATTATAATGTTTGGCTATGAATCGTCAGCAGTGGAGGTTTAGTCTTGTGTCGATAGCGTCCATGATTTATGTAGCTGCTGAACCGATTTGTAGCCGAACCATTCTTTACCACCTTTTCTTACCACCGTTCTTTACCACCTTTCGTGGTTCTCAAATATTTCAATTAATTTATATTTAATTGCAAATAACTTGCACATTGCTACTCAAATCAGGCAACTGTCATCCAAGATGCTTTCAATTACAGCTTGTAAAGCTAGGCTTGAAAGAGTTTTCGGAAATGCTGCCTGTTTGTGAGCGAAATTAAGCACGGAACAAATTTTGACCTTTTTCAGCGTGCTTTGACCAGAACCCGCTCATGTAGCTTCACATGCAGCCTATCTCATGACATTTGAGGGTTTTTCTCAAGACTTGAGTTTTGCACTGGGGTGCTAATTTTGTCACCAGTTGTGGAATGCAGGGACAATAACAATTGAGGATTACAATAGACTGCCTGGACTGTTTCAACATTTCCTCTTTGTTACTTGATATGCCCAAAAATGCACTGAACTGACGGGCTTGGTGTCGTTGCAATAAGACTTTTTAAGGGAAATTATGATTTTTTTCCCCACAAAAAATGGAGTTGTTGCTTTAAGTTAACTGACCACTAAAATATATTGTAAATCGATGACATTTTCCCCGCCACATAACCATTGAGTTGAGGCGCCCTTAAGCCCAAATCATCATCAACATTTTCCCTTTATAAACAATACTTGCGAAATATATTTCAAACTAAAGTTGAATCGGTCCGCGCTTATAATTAGCGGTACTCACGAGTCACAAGTAGGTACTTGGTAAAAATTCACTGTCCGAGCTCAAATTTGCCTGCCTACGCATTTTTTCATGAAGGCATATCATAGGTTGTAACTTGTATGCATTCTGTCGTTCGAATGTATACCAAACTTATATGAACAATCAACAATCTTTTGATAAAAAGTTCATTGAAATCAGCAGCTTTGCTTGACCCGGACGGTAACCTATTTAGTGTCCGACTTTTTGTGTGAAAATGAATTTGATGTTTTTCCATGTATATTCACATAGGTATGTGCATTACAATGCACACATAGAACGTTTATCTGAACCGTGCTACTATAATCAATCAATAAACGTTAATATATATATGTGAGGATGGATGACATGGCCATTATGGTTAAAGAGTAAGAAATAATTATCTTACACATGTCAAATATGTTTAATATTATACATCTTTGACATGTGTAAGATCATTATTTCTTACTCTTTAATAAACGTTAAAGCAAACTGTGATGCATTCGGTGGATTAACTTGAGCCCTGACGGCGACGCATATTTTGCATAGAGGCGTAGCTTTTTGCAATCATTGGGGTTGCACTTAGTTGTTTAGAGCCCATTTCTTCCACATTTCGTCATAGGCGTAGTGTTAAATTCCAAAATTATTGGGATTGTAGCTACAACCCCCCTTTAAAGTTAAGTTAAATTTACACCCATGATTGTGCATGCGATTTGTTGATTGGTAATTCAACGACAGGCATTCTACGTTGGACAGATGATAAAAAACAGCACATATGTCTCACGAAAAGTGGTTGAAAAACACTGGTCATGAACTGCGAAAGAAGTTTATGTACTGTGTTTTTTTTCCTCCAAACTTCCAACATTGAATAAGGAAATATTTGTATTGCATTGTATTAAACAATTAAAACAATCCATTTTATAATGACTATTCCGAGTGTCGGGTCGGGGTTAAAAAGAGAGCCATGTTAAAAAGACGCTCGGTATACAACACAAAATGATCACATGAATCACAGATAACGGGATACCTAACTTTGACGCGAAATATTCGGCCCTTTATTTTAGGCACAGCAGTCAACGACGGTGCTCGGCTTGTTTTTTCATGAGCCAAGACACGAAAGTGTATCAGCGTAACAGCTCCGTTTAAGATTTTGGCTCTAAAATAAAAGGCTGAAAATTGCGTGTCAAATCCAGGTTTTCTGTTATCAGCGAATGAATATGAAAGTACACACACACACACACACAAGCTAATTATATACAAACACACACCGCAGTGCAGCGTCCGCATATTTTCTCGATTCACCACCAGATTAAACTGTCTACCATACTATACCCCACCGGCACCTTTAAAAGGAAAGTTCAAACTTTACATGAGGTATTATTTATTCATTTATTGTATTTATTATTTTATTTATTTATTTATTTATTTATTTATTTATCACCAACAGGTCAATTAACCCACTAATAGGTGAATTCAGGGTTTCGTCGTTTCGAACCGAGAAAGCAGATTTGTAGAGCATATCGAAAAATGGGTTGTGGTGAAATAATTACTTGGCTACGCCAAGTACTTTCGACACAGGACTAGAAGGCTCTTTGTAGAAGACTAAGTTTCATTTCCCCGAAACTTCGGAGGTAGTATGACACAGCCCCCCACCGGTAACAGTTGGCAGCACTCGGACGTTTGGGCGCTCAAAAACTACGAGACCATAGGGCTTCTATGTTAAAGTGACGATTTTCAGACGAGTCTGGCTCGTAACCTATAGGACGTATTTCAATATTTCCGACTGTTCTACATGTCTATAGCTATGTAGGACTTGTCTACAAAGTTATATTTACAATTTTTCGATATGTGTCTATGGGCACAAAGCGATGGTGAAATTTGGCCTCTCATGGGCGGGGGTTAAAAATATATTCGGAGCGCCCAATGCGTACTGGCGTGGCGGACTCAAATATGGATAGTGGCGACTGCAGCGTCATCTTATAATGCTAGTATAAGTCACTTAGTTGTTTTTGATTACCGCTTGCCATATGCTAACCAAAGAACTGAAATCTATTCTATTTCGGACTATGCTTCAGTAGATGTGTGGAAGTGAATTGGAAATATATTCAGATTTTAGTCTATGGAAATGCAATGTTATGATTACCAATACAATTACCGTTAATTTATCAGACAATTTTTTTTCTTTTCAAAACAAATGTATGTTGTCTAATTCATTTGGGCGCTACATTCCTTACCGTTCTACCCGGTGTCTAGTTACCCTGGTATGACATACCTGTTGACGTCTGAATTGCGTCATACGTAAATTCTGCCGCAAATTAACTGTTACCATTGTTGTAAGTGCCAATCACAACGACCATAATTATTGTTTACGGTTCAAGCGGCCTCCGTGTATATGCCTTAAGTTCGCCATTGTTGTGTGCAACAGCTTTTGTATCCAAGCTACCATATGCGTGTCGGTATACATCTTCATAAAGTTTGTTATGGCCATGAAGGAGAAAATAGAAACATGTCCATTTTTCTACGGATATCCATCTATCGTCCAAACAAATGTTATATTCGTTTTTTTAGCTCAAAATACCTCGTGTGGGCAAATTTTAAGACAACTGTCAATGTGTTCCCTTTAAAAGCCCCCAGATATAGATGGCGAATTTCCAGCGGTAGGTGATTGTATAACTGCGCCGTACAATAAGGGACGCCGCCTGCCCGCTTCGGTTCTCGCCCGCGGGAGAGCCAGATCTGAGTCCTGCCGGTTGGTTCGTGAGCGAAGAGCGGAGTTGACTTGAAGTCGATGGGAAAGAGCCACTGGCTATCCGGTGCAGCGAATTGTGTGTATACAATTTTGTGAGTCAAGTTCGTACAGCTGACGGGCGGTAGGCCAGCCTAGTTAATTTGTATTGCATTGTTAAGTTTAGATCATTTCACTTTATATCAAAACGGTAACTTCATATGGTCATTATTTCCCTTTAATTATAAGGTAAAGCTCCTGATTTTTCCTGTCGGTGGTAATGTTTGTGCTTATGGAGCTTGATTGCTGTTCCATTTCACAGGCAAGCCGCGATTCTTCTGCCAAGAATGTGGCCGATCTTACAAGTACAAGGACTCGCTGTACGCTCATGTAAAGATGCACAAAGGCTTAACGGTGTGCAAATACTGTCAGAAGAATTTCGGTACTGTTGGCGAGCTGAATAGGCACACGAAGCAAAAGCATGGTGGTCCGTACTACGGTGGGGGTGACATGGGCGCGCGATAAGTACGCGGTGTGGAAAAGGTGTTGGTTTGTTCGAGCCGTTCTCGTGTAAGTATGATGCACACTTGCATTTCATGCACACTTGCAATGCTGATTTTCTCGTGGAAGTTTAAAAGGCATAGGTCCTGGATGTTGCTTTTGCCTGCCTTCACACATAAGTCAATAAGTCTTAAACTGTGTTGGCGTGTTAATGTGTGCAACGAATTGTTTCGACCTGTTTGAGGTGATAATGATCTTTTCTGAATATCGCCTGGCATTTGTCCGTGCATTCTTATTTTGTACAGTTACCGGTAAGACTCCGTAGCTTTACACATATGCGTGTTTCAATTAGTCATTTTATGAAGTGTGACTTGTTTCCTTGTTTTATCTGATATCGAGAGCTTCGGCATTTTACGTGCAACGTTGCCGTTTCGTTTGTTTCACCCGTATCCAAATATCGCCAGTACCTACGTCTTGCTGAGTCGTTATTGAGGTTGGTGTGAGAGGTCATGCTTCGCGTATAGGTTAAGACAAGGCATTCGAAATGTTTTGTGTTGCGTCGCTGTGCGCTGTGTGCCTATATGTACACTATGATCTTTACTGCCGCCTTACTTGTTTGCTCTATAGCTCCAAAGGTCTTATTTACTTGATGCATCGTTGTATTTGTCATACTGGTTGACCAGAATAAACCTATGATTCTAACAACATTGTGATGGAACGAAACACATAAATGTCAGTAGAGGAACGACACGTTGTATAACCGTAGTATTCTAATATACTAAAAAATAAAATTAACTCGTTTCTCATCATACGCACGTAGAATAAGGGATGTTTTGGCATTATCATCGTCTTTATTTTTTCTGCAATTTATATATATATATAACAATAGTTGATAAGGAGATAATGATGAAGTTAAAGGTAGCAAACAGTCGCCTTCCAGCATTGCTACATCATAATTGTGTTAGCTAGTCTTATATTATTAGTGATAATGATGAGTGATGATGATAATAGTGCAATGTTTGTTTTATGATATATTGACTATTTAATATTTACTATAGCATGTGCTCTACTTTCTGTAACTGCCGACATACCCTTCGTTTTTTAACTGCATGTTTGTTAACCCGCACACCACGGGGGGTTGAACATCCCTCCTGTGGTTTTATCGAGATTTACGAAAAACGGCTTCGCGTAGCACCGCCAAATCTGGTAGCTCCGCCAGATCATTGATCATTTCAACACATTTTATTAAAAAAAAAATAGTTTCCTGTCGGATCAGGTCAGGTTACCAGGTCAGGTCAAGTGACCCCACCTCCCAAAAAGTTGTATACAGTATTTTGTTATCTCTATTAGGTAATCAGTAATTAGCAAACATTTTTGCCAAAAACCAGCATTTAGACATTTATGACTTTTAGAGCCTAAACTATTGACTAAATGTAAAATTTGAGGACATTTTGTTAGTTGCAAATTTCTATGGCTGTCGGTTGTTTTTTCTGACTGGTCTCCCTACATACCTAGTTCTCGAGATATATGGGGATTCCGTAGTAAAGGGAGCCTTGCCTACTCTATTTGAAATGACAAATATAATTTATACGGTAAGAAGCTTACTGCTTCTGATTATTGGTTACGATAAAATTCACGGCTGGAGCCCTTTAAGTTGAATTTTTAACTATTTCCGTTTCTGCATTTTGGTTGTTTCAAACTCCAAAAACGAACGTTCACACATAAACAGATAGCGAACAATGTTACCCTATAATGGCGCACTGGCCAAGAGCTAACAATATATGCTAGGCCTCGTGGAACGCAGTTGTTAATTTAAGAGGCAATGTTCTAGTGCGAAAGCTCTCTGCGGAACTATGATAATTAATATTCTGCCAGAATTGATGGCGACTTTGAATATCTCAGCAACTAAAGTGATTCTGGGAAATGAAGTACATGGCTAATTGAGAAAAATATGTTCTACAGGACTAGTGTCAACACTCAACATGATCAATGTGAGTAGGCACATCCCTAGTTCTAAAACTGATAATTCTTGCCTTCGATGAACCTCTTGGGTGTCCTGAAATTTTGACCATATAAGCAAAAAGGTCAGAAATAGTGTCAAATGATCTTTTTACGATGTTTCTAAAAGTGTTTTGGCTTTGAATTAGTCCAATAGAGCCGAGTTAGAGGTAGTTCACCCCCCCCCCCCTCCCTAGTAGAGCGCGGAAAATCATGAGCTCAGTGGACGCGGGTTAAATGGACTCGTAAAAACTAGATCTGTTATGTATAAAGCATGACATGATGTGTGCGTACTGAGCTGCCATTGAGCTATTGTCATTCAGGTTCCGCAAAGATTAATCCATTCGTATGTTGGAAGACCATTTATATTTTCCAACACTCTGCAATCGCATGCATGTGTGAGTACAGGTAACGATCAGAACAAATTTTGATACTCTTTCATTTAACTGTGCGCAAAAATGAGAAGTGAGGAGGAGAAATGAGGTGCATCTCAACTGGGAAGGGGGAGGGTAAGGGGCTTTCCCTGTGATTTTAATTATGAGACTATGGTGACCACTTCAAATAATTACGGTAATCGTCTGGAACATTTTCCAGAGAAACTTCAAGGTAAACATGGTGTCATTGTTTGCTTAGTACTTAGAGACACCGGAAAGACACCGAAGTCTCACCGTTCAATGCCGTGTCCCGGTCGTCGTTGCGACACATTGGCCGTCAGCCTTACTCTGCGTGCGACCCTCGTCCGTCCGCCGGCAGGGGGACCGTTCTGGTGCCAGGTGTGTGGCCGGCAGTATGGCCGGCGCGACTCCGTCCTCCGACACATGAAGAGCCACGAGGGTCGCACGGCCTGCAACATCTGCGGCAAGGTGCTGGGCTCACTGTCTGGGCTGCGCTGCCACGCCAGGATACTACACGGCATGACAGAGCCACAGCTGGAGCAGATGCTGGCTGGAGAGACGGGTAGCACCGCCACCGACAACGCCGGCTGAATCGGATGTCAGCCAGTGTTGGGCCGCTCTCAGACGGATGAGCAGCGGTCAGAACCTAGGCTGAGAACATTGAGCTTTGGCAGATGTGCAGCGGGAGAACCTGTGATAAGGCAGACATGATATAGGTCGCAGTCGGTGGAGCGCTGGTTGATGAGCTCGATCTGCGCCGTGCGTTAGTGCTGATCCCAGAGTCACATACGATGTTTTTAGTGTGCTTAGTCCAATCGATGAGCCAAATCCAGTCATGCTGCCTGTCTGCGTGACACTATGCGTCAATAATCGGCCAAATACATCATTAAAGCTCAATGTATAGTTTTTAATCCATGGACTCATTTCATCATATAATATAGGCGTACCAGGAGCCTAATTAATTTTTATTTTGTTTATGATCGTGCCTTTTCAACTATGTATCGATAAATTAAGCAAAGCACGTATAGTTGTTATTGGTAGTATCCATGGATAAACTCGTTTGTATGCTCATATACTAGTAAGAACACGTGACATGAATCACTCTTTCAAAGATATACTAATTTATCCTTCTTAAATTTTAGTCCTGAATTAACACTGAAATATTTTATATATTGACTGAAATCAAGAAACGGAGAATCGGAAACAAGCGTTGCTTATATGCATATGAATCACGGGCTGCATTCATCCTAAAATCCAAGTTCTCCTTACTAACAGCATATCCAGGTTTGTTCGTCTGTCTCATCTGTGCTGAACCCTCGTGAAGCTGCTCAAGACTCTCGCCCAAAAAACCCAATAAACATACAAACAAACTGCTCAAGACTCTAAAGCTTTCAATATACTCGGTTCAGTATTGCAGCAACAGCATTGTAATCCGCTCGTTGGCCCTTGAAGACTTCTTGTCGCAAGGTAAGCTACGTCGAATCTGTTTTGGACTGGTGTTTGTCGTGCCGGCCGAGCCGCTCACTGTTTCCCTGTTTTCAGACTACCGGAATAAATGTCACATTTGCTTCAAGGAGTACAAGCACCGCGTGTCGCTACTCAGCCACATGAAGGTGCACCAAGCATACGACGTTGTCCTAGATGTGAGAAGGTCTTGCTGCACGGTGAAGGATCTCGCAAGCACATGGGAAAACGTGCACATCCATGTCCAGGAGAGCTGCGAGGTCTTGTTCCGACGAAGCGATCGTGCCAGCTTGATGTATTTTCGAGTAACCACTGAAGTTTCGCTGCGCCTTTCCGTCGCACTGAGGGCCGTGTTCAGATAGATGGATGAGTTGTTTCGCCCCCCACTAGCGTTCTCGATGCTTGCATCGAAACAATGCCAAACTGAAGGCGCTGCGGCATAGGCTGCGACGGCCACAATCGTGTAGCCATGATAATGTGGCCGCTGACCGTCGGGAGTGATATGCATGGATCACTGTCTTCGCTAGTGTTATTGCCTTTCCCATTGTTCGGCTGTTGTCGTAGATTTCTGATGGTCGATCTGAAGGGACATAGGGAAGTGGCTGATCGAAAACTTTTAGAGATAGATGTCTACATGTCTACGTAATGCCGTACATGTATCTGTACTCATTTATCTGTACACGCTGGACTTGCGTCATCTTTTGCCTGATAGCCTAATCTCATGTATGAACATTGTGCTCCGTTTCATTATCTGTGTTGTGTCATCATGTAGCTATAGCGTTTTACTTCGTAGTGTTGGTACTCATCCAGTAATCTAGTTCTAAATAATTCAACCTGATTAATATATGCTGCATATTTCCGCCGTGAATGTGGTTATTACAGTATTACTTCACGAACATGACAGAACGTTCTCAATAAACGTTACTTCATCATGCACTTTAATGGATTTGAAAATAACGGCTGCAAGATACTGGAAATGTTAAATACTCCGCCATACCGAACACAGCACGTTTGAACATGGACTCAACATGAGGAAGAGTGTATGCAACTTGACACGTGACAACTGATCACGCAACGCAATTTCGATATATATAGTCAGCTTCCAAAATCATTGCACGCCTTAGGCTTGAAGTCCCTATGCGTGTCGGTTTTTATGTAAGAAAACAAGAAGTGTGCACTTTGTTGGCGGTGCGCGTATGCCCTTGGTTGAGACAATGAGCATCAAATAATCGTGCTGCCGTGTGAACCTACGTTGTCACTAGCTTGTACACGGTAAATGTATCAGTTGTAATGCTTTTTCCAATTGGTCTTTTAAGAAGCACACAATTTTTTAATACTTACTATAAATATAAATATATATATATATTCTAAGGACATTACAAGTTAAAGGTAAATTACCTCATTTTGATTCTAACATCGTGTGCTTGCTTTGTATCAACCTACATTTTGACTCGCACTTCGCAAATATCTGGTTAGGCATGCATATCGTGGTGCGTACCTTGAAATAGATGTAAAAAGTTTGACGATATGTACCGCCTTGTTGGCGAGGTGACTCTTAAATTGTCACATTTTAATGGAATACCGGACTAAGTAACGGAATGGCTAGATTAGTGAGATAAGTGTCATTTTATCATGTATCCGACGGAATATACGCATACCAAGCCCATGCCGTTCGTAATTATTCGAGGGAGTGGCCAATCATGAGCCTACCCGCGTGATGTAAAGCGACAAGTTTTTGATGCGACTGGCTTTGAAAACAGTGACTTATATACGAGTATAGATTGTGGGTCTTTATCGGAAAATGTGTTAACATATATTATATATATTACTATTATATTATTATACTATAGTATATTATAATATATATATATAATTAATAATAATATAATATATGTATATATACTATATATAAGACTTAGTATGTACGTTGGTCTATATGTATCTTCCCTTTTCAGTTTCTAAAACTCATCTAGTTTTCACTTTTGTGTACATTAAGGACTGATTTAAGGGGGACATGTGGTACCTGCTTGGGTAGGTTCCATATGTTTCCTTGTACCAGTCCTTCTTTGACACAGAAGTGAAATTAGATGAGTTTTTGAAACTAAAAAAGGGAAGATACATAATAGACCGGCTGTACAAAGTCCATCACATCATAGTACATAAGACGCTTACATGCAGTATATATGGCGAGTGCATGACGACAACATTGCAGAACCTTGTGAACTGAATCACCATCATGCTGATGCAGCTCTTTTGAAATGCAACATTTGCCAGCCTAAGCTGTCACGGTTCTGTTGTTTCAGGCTTCTTGCGGAAGATATGTAACATATGCTTCAAGGAATATAAACACCAAGAGTCGCTCATGAGTCACATGAAGGTTCACGAAGGTCTGACGACGTGTCCGAGATGCGAGAAAGTGTGCGGCACCGTCAAGGATCTTCGCAGACACCTGGAGAATGTTCACTCTATGTCGCAAGAGGAGGTCCGACAGATTGTGCCGACCAAGCCGAGGAATGTCCCACATGTTTTCTTTTTTCCCAACAGTCAATGAAGTAGGGCTACTCGTCTGTATCACTCGCAGGGTCACATTGCTTCGCAAGGTGAGTGTATTATTGGGTTGTTACTTATTTACAACTTTCATTTATTTAGTTGTGAAAGTACAGGAAGAAACTATGATTATTTCCTAATGTGCACGTACCGCATTTTTCAATAGTCAACGTGTCTCGGTGCCTTTGCATTTTTAGCACCCCTAAACAAAAAGTAATCATACAGCTTGGCAAGTTGCAACTATCGAAACATCAAGCAAGAGGCCGTTGAAAGTGAAGCTTGCTTATGTTGCCTGGGTTTTGTCTGCTCACCTCGCCTTGTTTCGTCATTGATGGCTTGTGTTTCAGGCCGTGTTACGCCAGAGTTGTGCTGGGTCCACCCTCGCCGCTGTGGTGACTTCACCACCTCTTCCTGACGGCCTTCTCGCTGGGAGACCAACGGAAGTCTAACCAGAATCCGCTGTCCGTACTGTGGCTTCACGGTCCGCACAGTACATGCGACGATGAATGACAGCAATGGGCGCCACATAACCATTGAGTTGAGGCGCCCTTAAGCCCAAATCATCATGATGAATGACAGCAGTTGCATCGTCCCGAGGCGACCATTCAACCACCGCAGCGCATGCTCTGCGCTGGCGTACAGCGAGACTGAGGACTGATTGGGTGATGGTTATTACAGCGCTCACGGTGCAGTAGAATATAAACTGGGACATGAACGTGTTGTGGACTGCTAGCATGTGCAGCTGTTGTTAGACGTGCGTTCGGGCGGTGGGTTGGTGCGGTGTTTCGGATGAGTTTCTGATGTGTTGATCTTCAGTGGACAATGGAGGTGAATCAAGGTGAGATCGAAATCGTCGGAAGGAAGATATTCAGCAAAAAAATGTATCACTGAATAATTCTGAGGTAGTGTTTCAACTGGATTCCACAAATATTCCTGCATTGTCAGATTTTCCTAATGTGTTCAAGTTCTACATTCGACAATATACTTGCGATTCTAATGGCTCTTTTGCTTGTATATCCATTTGTTTCAGTGTATGTGTGCATTGTAAGTTGACATTCAATTTTGACCCGGCTTTCATGCGATTTTAAGAGGTATTTGAGTGAAAATCAGGTTTCGGTTTTGGCTAGGTGTATTTTCCTGTTGTCATGTTGTGACAATATGCTCTGTAGTTGCTTACTTTCTGAACGTGGCTGTCTGTATAATTTAGAAGCAATTGTGCACCTTTTTCAATAAATATCTATCGATCCAATGCTACGAAGATTTCCAGGAAGAAAAAGGCATCGTTTGCAGGATCGTGTGGAGCAGTTCGAGACATATGTTGCCTGTTACACATGTGGTACGTGGAAAAGCCAATTTAAACCTTGTGTGATACAAATAAATATTATTTGCCCTGCTTGCCGCGGCGACATGCTTCTGATGGGTAACTTCCAGGAATAAGGGGTATTACCATCAATCGGGATAATGGAGCGATTTCACTGTTGAACATTGGCTGAATAATCATTGCCTAGTTTGAATAGGTTTTGACGAAAATATACTGAAATAAAGCACCTTGAATATCAGCATCGTGTAATGAATTGTCATCACTGCTTGCTAGCTGTGATTTCGTGACGGCTCACTTAAGCGCGAAGACAGGAGATAGTTATTTAGTATCAATGTCCTTTCCTAGTGTCAATTGTTTGTCAATGCCATACTCCGCGTGTGGCGGCTGACACTCTACCTGTCCTGTCCGGCAGAGGGCCACGCATGTGACATCTGCGGGCGCCTGTACCGCAATGTCAACTCGCTGGGCCACCACCGCAAGGTTCACATGGGCGTCACCACGTGTCGCGTGTGCGGCAAGGTCTCCAACCGGGTGGCCGACCTGCGCATCCACCTGCAGATGGTGCACAAGATGTCTGCCGAGCAGATCCGTGCCGCCGTGCCTAGCAGGCATCCGGGCATCTGAGTGCCAGCTCAGCCCGCAGGCCCGAGCGGGCTGTGGTTCCATTGGTGCTCTTCATCACTGCAGTCAGAGGTGTTTATTTTTTGATGGTTTAACTGTAGGTGTTTTCTTTGACTCCATTGCCGTTTTACGAGGAATAAACTTCGCAAAAATAATGAGTGGTTGTTAAGCGAGCCGACTACGTGCAGAACTGCGGGGATGGAAATAATTGTACATGGTCGACATAAATAATTGAAGAAAGCACGGCACAAATCATTGCCATTCATTGTCGCACATCACACGTATGCCCATGTGTTCAACTACTGGTGTCTGGATCTCAGTGTAACACGTCACACGCTCCAGAGCAACATCTTGCAACTCAGAAGCAGCACGTTGGGGTGCGAATTGCTCAGACGGTTTAGCGTTGTGCTTGAATTCCATAGGTTGCGATTAGAATCTGACTACTAGCGAAGCCTTCTCGCTCGGATCATCGTGAGAGTCCTCGGTGATATATTTCCCACCAGTCGCGTCATCATAAAATTAGCATACCACATTACAAAATGACATTAGAAGGCATGTCACACTCACCGCTCGCTTGCTTGCTTACGCAGCACGTTCCGCCATTGCCACGCACTCTCAGAGCATCAGACATCGTCATTTCTACCACAGGCCGTCCTCTGGCTAATCCCTCGTGTTTCCCTGCTGTCCGCAGATGCCTACCGCTGCGAAACATGCGGACGGTGCTACTCGAGCCGGGTGTCGCTCAACCACCACAGCAAGGTGCACTCGGGCGTTACCACGTGCCCGCTCTGTGGTCGTGTGTCGAGCCGCGTGGCTGATCTGCGGACCCATCTCCGTGTGGTGCACAGGCTGACGCCGCCCGAGATCCGCGCCATGGTGCCCACGCGCGATAAGTGTATGATGAATAGCTCGGTGCAGCAGTTTGGAAGAGCAGCGGAGCCAAGGTATCGCGGCGAGTGATTCTATCTGTCTTTGTAAAGTGACTTCGGATTGATTGTTGTTTTTCTTTTCAATGGAAAACGATGTAGCCGCTAGCGTTGGATGGTGTGGTGAAGCCAGGTAGGAACGAGAAGAACTCTTGAGTGGTGGAAGAGGTCGCGTTTCGTTTTACGGTTGACAGTCACGCTAAAGGGATAATTTCGACTGAAGTGGGCGTCGTTTTTGAGGACGCTGGGCGTAGGGTTTGACGAATTTAGGCTACCAGCTAGCGGAAGCATTGGTTATAATTACACAAAAGCGAAATGTGTCCGCGGGCGTGACCTTATGCATGTTTGAGACCCACTGTAGTCTTGGTTAAGTGCTGCAATATCCAGTGAGGAACGAGCAGCATGCGTGTGTTCCTTTAATTGCTAGAGTGATTGTCCTCATCAGCCTATGGATTGTTGCCAACGCAAATTACCTTGACTTGTCAGTCCGATTTCGTCTCCGAATCTCAACTGTGTATTATTGCCTTCGTCTTTTTCGCTAATACGCTTATAGTGTTTCCAATATACTGTCTGGTATTGCAATTGTTGTTCTCTCTTTTATCTTCTCCAGTTAGAGTCAATGAAATCAAGTGGTATTCGAAGTTCCCTGGCTGGCGATGGCGCTTCGCCTTAAAACGTGATTGAGCAGAACTTTTGGTCATGTTTTACGTTGCTTATCTGTATTGTTAAACATTGGGGTGCAACATTGAATCTAATAATCTTGGTATAATTTTCCTTATTGATGGATGATATTTATTCAATTGATAGATGTGTTATTATCATTTTTAATTGACCAACTACGATCTATTGCCATGAGTCTGTTAATTGTGTGGTCGCATCTATATATGCATCTGATTTGCATTGATACTTGTTTGCTCTCCAAGGAGTTTGACGTGAAGTATTCATAGTACCTACTTCAATTCTAGGTCAATCTACATTTCTATTATAAGGTATGTTAAGCCTTTCTCACTCAAACAATTTTGCATGTTTTCTGGTGTTTTGAATTGTCTATAGTACTCCGAATGAATCGTGGTGATTTGAAATAACTAACATGCCTTTGGAGTTGGTAAATTAAAGTGAAACCCTATGCAAACCGAGATATACCGAACTGAGCCGCTATGTGAGTTGTGAAACAGGTTTATTTTGTCAGTTATTGGACGATATGACTAACATAGAAAGTTCATTTAAAGCATGCAAAATTAAAGAATTCTGATCGTAAAATTATTAGGAATCATGTAGCCGTCCGTGGCTTGAGTAGTTTGCTGCCACAGGTCCAGCTATTGTGCTGTACTATCAAGCTCCGCCGTCTATGCTCCTATCACTGGCGCGACCTGTGCTTTTCAGATGTGGCTCCGTTCGAATGCAGTGTGTGCCTGAAGCGCTACTGGCATGCTGCCTCGCTGCTCAACCATCAGAAGCAGCACCAGGGCCTAACGCGGTGTCCGCTCTGTGGGAGGACGTTCGGCACCGTCAGCCACCTGCGTCGCCACCTGGAGAACGTCCACCAGCTGAGTCCGCGCCAGGTGGGAGAGCTGGTGCCGGCACTGCGCAGAGGCTGCCGGCAACGATATCATATCCCCGAGCTCGAGCAGCAGCAGCAGCAGCAGGAGGAACAGCAGCAGGGCGCAGAGCACATTTCGCCGCCGGCGCCACTACCATTCCAGGACTAAAAAGAGTGAGTGGTGTAAAGAGAAGAGTAGCATGAGCGTGTTCAGTGGTCGGTGTAGTTGATCTGGTTGTGAACGTTGAAATAAGTTGCGAATATATGGCAGATGTTTGCATCGGTGAAGTTTCCTAATGTTGCTGTTGATGCTGCTGCTGATGCCGCTGCTGATGCCGCTGCTGATGAAGTACGTCTTGTGGCTTATGCAGTCTGTTTTACACGGAAATTTGCTGAAAGGCTGGATGAATCTGTTGACATGTTTTGTTAGAAGGAAAACCAGCCTGTGGGCTATCCAGCTAAAATGACCAATAATATATTGCTTTTAAAATGGAACATAAGTATGTATCCACTGCAAGAACCTTGGAGCTTTGATATCGAACGGAAAATAATGGTCTCAGTGGTCGGTTCGGATAATTAACTTATTTTATGGTTCGCCGTTACTCTAGTAAGTATTGCAGGCACCGTTTGTCTCGATTGCATTCCCTTGTTCAGCATGCTACCCGCCATTGTCTTGCGTCCCTGTGTTAACGAACGTCGTCAGGCATTCCCTTTACTAACCGCCCGTTTCCGCTATCTCGCCAGGCTCGGTGCGCTGTGACGTTTGCGGCCGAAAGTTCCGCTCGGCCAACTCGCTGTCGCACCATCGCACCGTTCACCAGGGGATCACGCAGTGTGCTCACTGCGGCAAGGTAGCCAGCCGCGTGGCTGACCTGCGACGCCATCTGGCGCTGGTGCACGGCCTGACGGCGGAGCAGGTGCAGCGAGCCGTGCCCAACCGTCGGTAGCCGGCACCGCAAGGCACCCGGCGTCACGTAACCGCGGCAGCTGTGGCGCCGTTAGGCCCAAAATCATCATCATCGTCGCATGGCATTCGCACCGGCAAGGAGTCGAGACTCCGCATATAGCATCCGCCGGCAGCCGACAATAGAGCACAGAAGTCATGGTGGTGTGGGTGTGGCATGTGGGTGTGTGTGTCTGCAGCTGCCTTGGTGCAGTGTGCCGGTGAGTAAAAGGCAAACGGGATGATGCTATTGAACAGGATCATGCAGTTCATGTGCTTTGGGTCCTGGCTATGGTGTTAGTCTTTGCTTCTGTTTGAATGTGAATTGCCGCCCTTCGACTTGTTTTTTCGTTAATGTTATATTCCAGAAGCGTATCGTCACGGCTACCACTGGCACTTGCCTTGTATTCACTTCATTAAATACAGATCATTTTATTGTTTCTAAATTCTACAGGACGTTCCGTTTTGTTTTTGATAGCGTGTGATTTGGTCTTGTGTATACATACACCGTGTATATATGTTGTCATACCATGTACAAATTATTTTTGGTTTGCTCGTGTATTCAGATAAACGTTTTTGTATCGGCGTCCAAAGTCGTATCACACGTGCACTGGTCACATGTGAGATTTGTGCGTGTATTCATGTATCTTAATACACGCTGATCCCCGACGCGTTCTTTGCGGGACTGCGACAGAATATTGTAACTGATAGCCATTTAAATCAACAGCATTGAGGGTATGCTGCAAGGAGTATTGTTGGACCGAGGAATGGCAGGTATTCCAGCGTTTTTCCTTGATGATCAAGAGGGCGTTGTATAGCTAAATCAAATATATGATATATGGACAGCGTGTTGAAATTGTATTTGGCCTAGGCTACCACGTCACAGATAAAATAATCTGATAACCCTGTGTTGGGTGTCAGGTCATGTCGGCTGGTCAGTCAATGTAAGGGGGTCAGGACAGGTAGGCCAGTATGCGAATGGGTGGCCCTCTGCCTTGACGTCTGACCGTGTGCCTCGCCCTGTCCTGGCTGCCAGACTTCCCCTCAAGCATGTGTATAACCTAACCTGACTGACAACTCTCTGCTCTGGCAGGCGGGTTCGGATGCGACATCTGCGGCCGCTGGTACCGAAACCAGCGCTCTCTGCGCCAGCACCGCACCGTTCATGCCGGCATCACGACGTGTCGCGTGTGCGGCAAGGTCTCCAACCGGGTGGCCGACCTGCGCATCCACCTGCAGATGGTGCACAAAATGTCTGCCGAGCAGATACGCGCCGCCGTGCCGCCGCCGACCTCCCAGCCGCGCAGGACGCTCTGAGACGCCGTCCGAGAGAGTGCTGGGCTACGACAGCCGGCTGCAGTTGGGAGAACTGTCAAGGGACTGGGGTGAATGTGTGTCTCCTGCTTGGGAGCTACTGGAGGTCAAGGTGTCTGCATCATTGTCCCGTTGGTTGTCAGGGACCGGGCGTCCGTGTCAGTGGCCTGATGGCTGGGAGGGTTGGGCTATTGCCAGGGACTGGGGCATCTGCATCAGTGTCTTGGTGGCTACCGGGGACGTTTGTTCGGTCAGCGTGGGTGTCAGTGTCGGTGTCTCCTGCTGGCGGCAGACGAAAATGCGACTGTCGAGTGTCAGCTGCTCGCTGGTGCCCGGTGATTCTGAGAAGAGATCATGTCTGAATTGAAGCCCCATGTCATTTCCGAGTGTGTATTTGTGACTGACCTGTTGGCTCGATATGCCGAGAGGACGTGTATTTAAACAGTCAGTGTGCGCTAATCATCGAGATGCAGTTGAGTGGCGGATGTTTTGAAGAAGTATGTGTAGTGGAATGACGTATGAGTATGAGTGTAGTTTGTAGCGGTTACTCTTGCACCGCCAGATGTTGTTGCACTATTTCAATCACTGTTTGGGTCACAATCACTGCACAATACACGACAATTACTATATTTCACTTTTTTACTTGAGTTGGGAGAAAATGAAGCTCGAGCACGATGTATTTTCCCATCAAACTAAAAGGCAGGCTGTTAAACATTCAGACTGAGAGTGTTGTGCCTCGAATGCGTCGGTTCCAGGCTTGTACCAATTGTAATCTTTTGACTCATGTTAACCACGTATGTGGTCTGGTGTCCCACAACCCTTTCGAGTCCTGAAAACGATCGGTGTCCGATGTCATTCCGTAGGTTAGGTGTCGTTCTACTTAAGTACGAAGACTGGTTAGGCTGCTACGCATGGGGTCATGCATTTTTGCGTTGCGCTTACAAGAGTGTCGGCTGGGCTTGTGTTCACTTCACATCTTAGGTCGTCGAGGTTTGTGAGAACATAATATATGTAAGTTACCACTTATTTGAACTTGTGTTATTGCTCATTTCCAAGAATATCTTTTGGCCCTATGCTCACTTCACGACTAGAATCATGGGAAATGCTTATGTCCGGGCTAAATTAACCCACCTGATCCCACGGACGTCAGGCGTGTTTGGAGAGCCTCTTGTACTGACGTCCCTCTTCGTTGACGTGACGTCTTCTCTGTCTGTGCGCCTGTAAACCCCAATCATCATCATCATCATCATCACCCTCGTCTGTGTTTGTGTGTCGCCAGGTGCACATCGCTGCGACACATGTGGCCGCTGGTACCACAGCCGCGACTCCCTGGTTCGTCACCTCAAGTCGCACGAGGGCAGCACCACTTGTCCGCTGTGTGGCAAGCAGTACAGCAGGGTGTTCCACCTGCGCAGTCACCTGCAGACTGCACATCGGCTGGCGCCGGCGGAGGTCCGCGCTCTGGTGCCCATGAGGAGCAGCCCGGGCCGGAGCGCTGGACAGCACTGGCCCTCCTAAGGACCACTCCGGAGTTACCGGTGATGTGATGCCAGAGTTGTAAACGGTGGCTGGTGCAGGGGTCCGGAGGTAGTCTGGAAACGAATATCTGGAGAACATTCGGAGACTGTCCGGAGATAATCAGGAGATTATCTGGAGGGTGTGTGGAGACGAGGTGAACAGTAATGTGCGCGGTGAAGTCACGACTGCAGACGCTGCTGGCGCAGGTCTCGGGCAACAATCTGTAGCATCTGAAGACTATCTGGGTGCAATCTAGAGACTTCTGGAAACAGATCTGGGGACACGGTTAACAGTGAAGAACGCTGTGAACAGACTTGGACATAAAGCACGACAGCGTCACGATATTAACGCACAGTGATAGCACGCACGCAGCATTCAACAATGTGACCAAACTTTTGTCCGTGGGAAAAGTAGCGGTGCTGAAAATGTCTCGCCTCGAAAAATGTCTCCTTGAAAATGAAAGTGTCTCGAGGTTGTTGATTGTCCATGGTCGTGAGTGGTTTAAAAACGATATGTTTCTCTGACATGTTAATGGTAACGACGACGAGACCTTTTGGTTATTGTTATTCGATGCTTTCCTTTGCGACGGTGCTATACTAATGAAATAAACGTGCATTCCAAAGTTGTTTATTATTTTGTACCAGTCTTCTTGAAGAGAGGTGTTGCACTGAATGCTCAACTCACGAATGAGTACTTATATTCGGAATGTTTCGTGTGTTAGGTACTAGATGAAACAAAACATGGTTGATGTAAGTATATTGTCTTCGCCGTCCATGTTGGGCTCATTTCATTCCTACTGGGCAGTGCGTCAGTGCGTCTGGCAGACTGAGTTCTTTACATCTTATTGTATTGATGAGGCGTTAAACTATCAAAAGGGTACTTATTTGTATATGTTTTCCTCATATAGGTTAATATTAGGTATGCAAACATTTTGAAGTGCTGCTCCTATTTAATGTCATTGGTTTCCTTCTTCTTACCGTTAAGTAAGGATGCATTTTCTATCTATCTGTTAAGTGACTTCATTATATCGGTAGATACTTTCAGAATAGCGTTTCACCTTGAGTGACACCATTGTTTTGAAGTGCTCGCTGACCTTTTTAACAACTTCATCGGCAATAATGCGCTTGATTTCAGGTGAGGTATCTAATATGGTGTTTAAGTTCGCTTTGTGTTGTTGGTATCATCTAACGAAGCCCTTAGGCCCATCCTCATTAAATTTCCCGAAAACTTCACTACACTAACCATGCTCATATTAGCATAACGCCTTCTCACTGTTATATGCTGGGCACACTCCGCTGTGTACTGCGCCTTGTTCCGTTTCACGGTCAAGTCCATGGGTAGCCGGTGCTGCCTCTGGCCAGTGGCGCCATCTGCCTGTTCCCCCTCCAGGGCTTGCTTCTTCTGCTTTGGGTGGGCGCCATGTGACCTTCGTTGTCGCTCCGCCCTAAAACCCCAATCATCGTCATCCACTGCTTTGGGCTCCTGAGGCAGACGTGCCCCTTGTGAGCCACGAATATACCGTCCGCAGACGCCCCTTCATGTGCCTCCTCTGAGACATGTATCCCCTGCTGGCAGGTCAGCACTGCTGCGAGACCTGCGGTCGCTGCTACTCGAGCCGTGTCTCACTGAACCACCACAGGAAGGTGCACTCCGGCGTCACCGGCTGCCAGATCTGCGGCCGCGTGCTCAGCAAGGTGGCCGACCTGCGCACCCATCTCCGCTTCGTGCACCGTCTGTCTCCGCACGAGACGCACCTCATGGTGCCGACACGGCGCCGCAAGCGTTGGGCCGACCCTGGGACGGACGCCGCCGAGTAGCGACCAGCGGAGGCAGTCTGCCGTGGTTGTCGCTTTCTGCTGTTGTCCGGTGTGGCTGTTCCGGCCTTGGTTGTAGCGTGCTGCTCTGGCGCTCTGTTGTTGTAGTTTACTGATGCGGTGCGGTGTGACCGGCCCAGCTGTGGTGTGCTGTGGTGCCTATAGCCTCAGTGCCACAGCTGTGGGTCGAGCTGTGGATGTCAGCTGTCGTTGCTGCCGTTGCGATGCTCGTACTGCCGCTGCTGTGCTGATGGAGATTGGGCCATTTGTTGGCTGGTGACGTTGAAAGGGGGTGTTGAAATGAGTGCGGCTAGTGTCGTTTCTGGTGTATGGTGACTCGCAATGTTTTGCTCCTGGGCTCGTTGCCTTTCTCTTATCGGTATCAGCATGAATTGATGTTCAGAAGCCTTGAGGCTAGCTTCCCAAGAGTGGAAACGGATAATAATTTTACTGTTGAGGCTTGACTGTAATTTTTCGGGATGCTGATAAATTCATGTTTTTGGTTTGACAGTGACGAACTTTGTGAAAATATGTTACTTTAGTGCTTTTGTTTACGCTTCCGTGCTTCTTTGATCCCATCCAGATTGTACCTATCTCAAAATACAATGTACCTCTGGCAATATTTGTTTTAGAATCCAACTGTCTAAATGGTGATTCTCTGTTAAGATAACGACTACACGGGTGACCAAAGCAACTTAAGCAGTTTTGTTTTCGCCCGTTTTGATCAAGATAAGTGACTTTCAAATATACAGTGCACCTGCGTAGGAAGTTGGTGAGTATATACTATCCAAAATGTCTTAGCATGTAGATTCGCTATTGGACTCCCATTTCCCAACAACTGTTACACACCCCCTGTCATGCCTGACAGCCTCTGTTGTCTGCCGCCACTGACTGCGCCCCTCTCTCCCCGCAGATTCAACTCCTGTGGCTCATCGGTGTGACCTGTGCGGCCGCTCCTACTCCAAGCGTGACTCAATGATCCAACATCGCAAGGCGCACCTGGGAGCCACCACATGCCCGCTGTGTGGCAAAGTGTCAGGCCGTGTTCCCGACTTGCGTGTCCACCTCAAGACCAAGCATCGACTCACGCTGGATCAAATCTACGCCCTGGTGCCGATGAGTCAGGCGCGACGTCCTGCGCCCTGAGGTGGTGTCGGGTGACAGGCTGGCGGGCTGAGGTGGTCTGGGTGTGGGATGGCAGGCTGGCGGGGCGCCGATGTGGGGAGCTGTGCAGGCTCTGGTGGCTGGCTGGGACGTGGGGTGTTGGCGTCTGGAGGCGTAGGGTAGAGCGTTACAGGCGTGGATGGAGTGGTAGAGGCGGCAATGGAGTGGTAGAGGTGTGGATGGAGTGGTAGAGGCGTGGATGGAGTGGTAGAGGCGTGGATGGAGTGGTAGAGGTGGGAATGGAGTGGTAGAGGCGGCAATGGAGTGTTAGAGGCGAGTATGCAGTAGTAGAGGCTTGGATGAAGTGACTGAGGTGGAGATAAGGTGGTGGAGGTGGGAGGGACATCCACAGTCATGTAGGTGTTTTGTCTGCCACGCGATTGATCGTTCTTTTGCGTCTTGAACTGAGGGGTTATATGTTTTGTAGAGGAGATGTAGTGGATGGGATGGAGTAATGGAGTTTGAAGGGGCAGCCATGGACAACTTTTTGGGTCTTGCCACGGCCAAGGGGCAGCTAATGCTTTTCTGTAATTGAATTTGGTCGATTTGCCACGTTTTTGTCACCATAATGGTCATATTACTAATTCTGATTTATATTTCTTGTCACAATCTGGTCGAGTCATCTGGTATCTTAGCAGGTAACCGGCATTGTCCCTAGTGTCCGTATCATTGCCGTAACCAGTTGTTATTTATGGTTGCCCTTTGGATTCGCTTTTTTACTTTTTTGACGTACGTTCATTAGTTTTGTCTAAGTGGTGTGTTTTATAGGTGTAAACAAGTGGTTAATTGGTTTATTGGTGGATCACAGCTAGCTTTGGTATTGAATCTTAGTTTGGAACTAAGCTATACTTTTGCTTGTGTGTTGTTGAAAGGCTGAACTTAGTCCTTTTTTACATCTGCTGCTCATAGTTCACTGTCACACACTTCGGGAAAAGAACGCCGTGAAGAAGTTGTTGCTTGCTGTGGTGTAAATAAGCTCATTGTGTGTTTTGGGATGTACCCACCCATGTCAACTATCAGGATTGTAGTGCATCGTGGTGTTGAAATGTGTAAAATCCACGAAACGGATACAATATTATCAAAGGCAGATTATTATTTGCCTGTATCTACGAACTTCTTTGTTTGCATGGAAGTCTGATTTTTCCTTTGTCATGGTTTGGATAATAAACACTGAAATCCTCACAGCATGTCTTTGTTTTGTACGCTATCGCGTGTCCTAGGAAGTCCCAAACGCGTTCAATACATGCTCGCATGGTTTGTCCTTATGCCTGGATATGATGAACTGTTTTCGAATTTGTAATGCAAATGTGTGGTCCAAATGGTTATAATCACATTCTGTTCATTTGAGACATTGAATGATATCTAATCATCTGAATGAAAAAAGACAATATAGGAACTTTTGTGCTCATTGAGATAAGTTAATTTGAGACATTGCCCATTCATTAATTTGCATCTTTGTTCCAACTCAACAAACTTAGCATTTTTATAGCGTTAGATATATAAACAAATGACAATGCGAAGAACAATGCGAACAGGGTTACAAAGGAAGACATTCAAATGTCTGGAGAGAAAGAAAAAACACAATGGGACTTGGTTCTTCATATATTGTAGTATTATAAACTTTGCATGCGTCTCAACACTGAGACTCTTTGCCTTCCCCTTCGCTTAAATGTTAACAGCTAACGTGGCCCCACTTTCTACCTAACGTAGATCAAATGCGTCCACCAAATATTCCGGTGGACGCATTTTGTCGGCTACCCGAGGTGTCTCGTTGCTCCCGAAGTGTTTGTTTCCCTGCCATGCTTACTTATCGCAGTGAACATCGAATTGCTCATCAAGTACGCTATTAATGGTAGTCACTAGTCACAGTTTCACTGACATCATTTCCGAATGTTTGTCCTGTTTCTAACCACTAGAGATCCGGATTCCGGAGAACCACTAGAGCTCAGTAAGTAGAGCATGGAGCTTGGAATCCATGGGTGCCGTGCTTGATTCTGGCTTCGGGCGAGGTCTCTAAGGGAGGGCCATGGCTGCTGGCATGACCCTCAAAGGAGGGTCATTGTCCTCTTTTGTACTTCGAAATGACCCACATCCGAGTGTCTAAAGAGGGGTTATCTTGACACAAAGAGGACTACTCTGGAATCTGGTCCTATCAGACCTTTTTCATCCTTTCGAAGGCTTCTCTCACACCGTTTCGAGGGTCCATCGGAGGGTCCATTTGACATACTGTAGACACATTTGTGACATAACCCACCTAGTTCCAGGGGTTCACCAGAGTCTGTGGAATCCCGTATTGCTGCGTCTCCCTGCCCGAATCCCTCGTCTGCCCCTAACGCAAACCATTCGCTGTCTGCCCACAGACGCGCCGCATCGTTGTGAAATCTGTGGTCGTGGATACCTCTACAGAGACTCGCTGAATCACCACCGCAAGGTTCACTCTGGCGTCACCAAGTGCACGCTGTGTGGCCGGGTGTGCAGCAAAGTGGCCGACCTAAGGACCCACCTGCGTGATAAGCACGGCCTCTCGCCCGATCAGATTCGGGGACTGGTACCAACACGAGGGAAGAACACACCCTTTCCGAAAGCGTGGCAGATTTAGTGGACAGCAGATGTAGAAGCGTGGTAGATGCAGACTTGGAATCCATGTGTCCCCAGTTTGGGTCTGGCTTCTGGCGAGGTCATTCGGTTCCCTGTTTGGGTGGTGCGAGAAACTCCGACAATAAATGACGACCATTGCGTCGTCGTGAGGCACCCAATATTGCCTACTAGACGTTTGGCCAGCGTGGTACTGGTGGGTTGAAGGTGTAAATACACTTGTTTGCGTAACGCTGTGTGTGCTCTGTGGCCTGAGGAAGGTATATGTTCTGCGGCCGTAGCTGATTGAACCTGAAGTATATTCAGCCCATGCGAAGCCATACTTTGTTTTACTACAAGCGTTCTTGCTGATCAATCGAAATATTGCAAGTCTGAAACAAAACGTGTTGGCTGAAGGTATGTAGACATTAATTTTGAATTCATGTTTGCATGGAGTTTTAGCCGTTTTGTAAACGAGCTATGATCGTTTTCTTTCAGTTGGTACATATGTGTATGAATATGATTTACCCAGTTAATCTTTTCTTGCTATTTATGTCCCCAAATATTTTTCCCATGCAACGGTGAATTTAATACTACTGACGCTTTTTAAAGAGGGAGTTGCTAGTCTTTAATATTTATGTGGGCATATGTTTGGGGTTAATTATGTTTCCGCCGAGAAAAACAATTACCCAAGTGCTGGGTATAGGACAAGCAGAAAGATAAACCAATATTTTCTTCATCTTCCATCATGGTCGGCACAATCCAAACTCACAATCACAATCCAAACTCTAAGCTGGACCATAGTGGTCAATGGTCATCGATGTTTAAGAGACACTCAACTTCAACTATGTTTCTGACCTGCTTAATACTCTATCAGCGCTGCTGTATGAAGTTAACTGAGTTGGATAAGATGTGTATCGCATAATCACGAAACAAACATACCCATACATGTAACCTATAGCTGTTACGTAAAACCAACCATCAACACCGCCAGCTTTACATACAAATATACCATGTATTTATCCACACAGTGCTCTATATCCACATAGCTATACGTTCTACATTACCGTAATCCTGACCAGCAGCTACACGGGCGATGCTGACCGATACCTCTCTGTCCCCAGAGTCACCATACTGCTGTGAAATCTGCGGCCGTGGCTACTCCTACCGCGAATCTCTGGCTCACCACCGCAAGGTTCACTCTGGTGTCACAAGGTGCACGCTGTGTGGCCGGGTGTGCAGCAAAGTGGCCGACCTGAGGACCCACCTGCGTACCAAGCACGGCCTCGCGCCCGAGCAGATCCGGGCACTGGTACCAACGCGAGAGAAGAACGCACCCTGCCAACCGGGGTCGACGTAGCGACGACAACTCTGGCTGCGACGTGGTTCTGGCAGTGTTGTGTGCGCAGCTGAAGTTCGTTATGTAATCGGTGAGAACTTTGCCCCACCAACTTTGAGGTTTGCCACACCAACTTTTGAGTTTCACCACACCAGCTTGGTGTTTAGCCAAATTTTGGTAGATTTGAAAGTATTGGACTATTTAAAGAGATTTTCAGCTCAGCTACTAGCCTATCAAGCCAGAAATAAATGGATTTTCTTGCTATGAAACGGCCATTTTGCCCCGGCACTTTTTACCAAAGGCTTTGTCCATAGTTGTGTGCCTTCCACTGGAGCTACACGGTAGTTCTTACAGTATTGTATGTTGGATCTGTGAGACCGCACTATGGTTCTGGCAATCGTTTTGCTCTCGTCACGTGTTCCCCGGCGATGTGGGGCATCGGTATCGACCGCTGGGATATCTTCCGCTGATAATCTGCGTGTTAATAATTGGTTTGAGATCAACTGCGGTGTGATTTTCTTTTTTAAGTTGCGACTTGGCTATGTCACTATAATGTGCACCTTGATTCTATTAGGGCGCCGCAACATCAGTTGCTAAATGTCACTCATATAGGATGACTTCTTCCTATATGTCTGTACAACTTCTACCAGAATCATGGCTTTGGCTTTTAATTTGCTATACATATATTGTATGTTGCTCTGTTTTGGGGGTTTGTCCAGATATTCCGAATGCAGACACCACTGAGGCGATTTGCTTGTGCACTCGCCTTTTCCCCGTCACAGGACATAATGCATGTCCTCTGTGTGCTGCTTAGGTTATTTTGATCACATTCACGTGCGCGTTCTGCTGTGGCGCTGCCAATGACAGCAGTATGTGGGCCATTGTTGGTGTGGAATGGTGTGAATGTATGTTCTAAATGGCTTGACATCAATATACAGATATATGTTGGCAACATTGTATGGACATTCTTCTGGAGTAGTATTTGTGGCTGATTAAATTTCCTGCCCAGTTACACGTTTCAGCTAGATGACGATCACTGCGACATACAACATACTGCACATAATTGTATATTTACAATTGTTGTTAAATTATTCAGCTTAATGCGAAATACAGGCACAAAGAAACAATTGCCGATTATGATATGATTATTGTGACAACTACTGGGTGGAAAAAGTCTAACAACTCGCTCAAAGAAAGGTAGGATTTTAAGCTAAGTTATATGAGATCGACATGTCCCCTGCCATTGACTTCGACATTGTGCAGCCCACATTGCTAAAACTCAAACATTTGTGTATTGATATCCGTCCATAACTATCCTCACAGTGCCTACACGTGGACTCGAAACACCCAATTGACCAACGTAGGCTAACATCAACTGATTTTGACCGTGGCCGCCCTTTCGCGGAAGCCAAAAATTGGCTGACCCCTCCCCCCGTTCGACCTCATGTGACACCATCATCTAACACCATGTAACCACGTCTGACCACTCTCCCCCGTCTCCCCAGCCGGGTTCGCCTGCGACACGTGCGGCCGGCGTTACGTCAGCAGGGAGTCCCTCTCGCACCACCGCCAGGTGCACGCCGGCGCCACCCGCTGCCGCCTCTGCGACAAGGTCTACAGCAAGGTGGACAACCTGCGCACCCACCTGCGCAGCCGGCACCGGCTAAGCGAGGCTCAGGTCCGGGCCCTGGTGCCTACGCGGTACCGGCACCGGGCTCCAGGTGCTCCCTCCGGTGGCCACATCGGTGGCCAAGGAGACCAAGGAGACTCCGGAGGATCGGCGAGTGGACGTGACGGACAGGGTGTGACGTCACCGGGGGACGGCGGACGTCCTGGCTGGGAGTAACCTACGTCTGGTGGCTGCTTTGTCTGGAGGTTGTGCAGAAGTGTTGTGGTGACAAGTGACTGGCTGCGACGCGACAATGGGACATGGCGGATTTGGAATAGCCGAACCACTCCGAAGATGCCGCGAAGCCAACAAACTGCTACCAGCTGACGAAATCATGTCCAACAAGTTGTGTTTTGGATGTCAGTGCCAGCGAACGATAAGCGAGTAGCTGAGTGTATGACGAAGTGGGCATTCAGTTGGTCTGTGGGCTACGTGTAAAACGTCCAGCGATATCGGTTGCCATGTAATGACATTGCAAGCGTTGACTCTTTCCGTTTAGCCGGTCCGCTGGGTTCAGTTGGTAGAGCTTCGGACTTCGGAGCTTCGGATACAAGGGTTCCGGGCTTGAGTCTGGTCTTGGTGTGGCTACTAGCGAGATCATTCGGTTTATTGCTTAGGTATGGTGCGAGAGAACCCGATTATGAATGACGCAGTTGCATAACTGTACATCCCAATACTGATTTTATGTTTCCGACTTTTGTTGTAAAGTTATCGCAAGAGCCTGGTAATTTTGCTGCAGCTGATGTATACAATCATACAGCTGTCTTTGTGACATGCGGATTCTTTCCATTGCACTTAGTGGGTTTTATAGTCGGACAGCTGTGTGTTGGGTATTTACAGACATTAATTGATCAGTGCTCAAAGGGCTCATCATCAGTGTAACCGATGTGACAACCTTATATGTCTACACGTTATAACGTTGAGCCAATGTGAATAAATGATGTGTATGAAAATAAAATATTCACCGTCATTCACTGTGTTTGATGAAGACGGCACATTCGTTGGTACCCGTCTCGTTTTGCCTAGTTGTGGTTATGTTGAATATTGTCAACTTGTAGGTACGTAACTAGCATGCAAAAATACCGTGCAAGTGTATTGAAGTGAACAATGCACATATTTTCAAGGCAGAAGAGATTAGAATGCTCATAGTAGGTATGCGATATTTTTTACATGAAACTGAATATTAATAAGCATGCTTGCCTACCAATTGATGAACGACTCCGGTTACATTTGTTTGCACCTTGCTGTCGGTCATATTTTTTTCCTAGCTAACCTGGCTTCTCTCAATCTATCGCTTTCACCTCCTCATCTAACTTCTTTTCTCATCCAGCTCACTAACAACCTCGCACAAAAAGTTACCTCTCCAACGGGAATCGAACCCGCGTCCCGTGCGTGCCACCAAGCCAGCTGATTGTGCGTGTGCCCGCAGGTGGTCTGCACTGTGACGTCTGCGGGCGGCTGTACCACAGCCGGGACTCGCTGGCGCATCACAAGAAGGTGCACGCCGGGGTCACCACGTGTGCGCTGTGCGGTAGGGTGTCAAGCAAGGTGGCCAGGCTGCGCACCCACCTGCAGGCGGTGCACGGCCTGACGCCAGCCGAGGTAGGCGCCATAGTGCCCACCCGGCGGCGGTACTACCCACAGCAGCCCGGCGTGCCGCCTAGGGAATAGGGACTGGTGGCCACTGGGTGGACAGGCTGCACTGTGAGCCACGCTGTACTGTGAGCGGGCCGCACTGTGAGCCACGCTGTACTGTGAACAGGCCGCACTGTGAGCCACACTACTGGGAACAGGCCGCACTGTGAGCCACACTGTACTGTGAACAGGCCGCACTGTGAGCCACACTGTTCTGTGAGCCAGCTGCACTGTGAGCCACACTGTACTGTGAGCCAGCCGCACTGTGAGCCACGCTGTACTGCGAGCAGGCCATACTGAGTATGACGCACTGTTAAACTGACTGTACTGACAGCAGGTATTGTGTGAGCACAGTACATGATCTGTATGATGTACTATGAGGTGGCGTAGGACAGACATTGAGATAATATTTGCATTTGTTTCTTTAGGTTCTGCGACCAGAAATATTGCGTTTTTTATTTTATGTTTTGTCTTGTATGTCTTTGATGGCTTTTAGTTAGCCTTGTGTATTACATTTTTTTGTGGTTTGACTTCCCCGCCCATGCCTAGTTAAAGGTGCTTAGAGTCCAAGGGTTTGATTGATCCTTCGATGATGTGACAATGCACAATAACGAATGTATATATGATACAAATGTGTAATTGGGTGCTTAGTACTTAGCTTATTTCTTGTTATTTCAAACCATGATTGTATTGGCTATATTTGTTTCAAGTATATTTTTTTACCTGGCATCGACTCGCTATCAAGAATAAATGTGTATGACCTATCAAGAGATATGCGTAATTATCGTTCAGTAATAGGTTATAATATACTATATTAGCAAAACCGATTGTCAGAATTTATATATTGAAGTCTATATATATATATTTAATATATATATATAATATATATATATATATATATATATATAAACAACGATCGTCCGTTGCTATTTTATTCACATAGGTCTTCGCACTTTTTGAAGTGAGCGTCGTATGTATCTAAATGTATGGGAATTTGGTCTGTCCAACACTGCAATGCTGCTATTTCTCGCAGTGTACCATTGCGTGCGGGGAAGTAGTGACTTGATGTTGGGTAAAATGTATCTCGAATGCATTGCCTTTTCGAGGGAGTTATAAATCGTTTATGGTGTTGGGTCCTGATGAACCTGATGTACGCGTTCTGGTGAATACATTATTCTTTCTTAATAATTGCTCTGTTTTGTCCAGCATCGTCAAGTGGTATGTAGTCCAAGTACCTACTATGGCCAAGTCCTTACCATGCACACGTTTCTCGCGAGAAATCGATTGTCGGTCCAGTACCAATCATTAAACAAGATGTTGGTCCAATATCATTGCAGGAGTTGCGGTAACTGGTATATAAATACCTAAATCAGTAACCACTTAGCCAACTGTCTATGCATATAGTGCATAATTGATAGTTAACAACGCTGCCAGTAGGCTAGGATGTTTTTCGGTTCGTTACTATGCCAGATGCTGATGACTTGGATTCATCTAATGGAAATAGCTTACGAAACGAGTAAGATTTTCAGTATAGACACACTCCTGACATTATTCACCAATCGATTCAGAAATGTGTTACCTAAAAAAATAGACGGTATGGAAAGTATCCTTGTAGCGAACCCTCTCTATTTGCAATCACCAACTATTTTAGAAATACGTTCAGGGAAAGTAACTCAAACATCTGTACAAATGTGCCTCATATGTATTTGAATAGATTAAGCCCGTAACCGGCCACACATGGTTATAGAGGAACGCTCCAGTTAGGCCGATACATAACAGGAACATTTGTTATGCCAAACATGTGCATTGTTAGCCTGGTCTTAGCAATTGTTGTTGCAGCGATCATATGAACACATGCCTAGCAGGTGCGGATCTAGGATTTCGGTCAGGGGCGCCACATACAAGCTGTGCCCTACGGGTTCGCCATGGCCTGGGCGCGACCCGTCTCAGTGGGGGGGGGGGGCGCTCTTTCTCTCTCTTCATTTTTATGTTAAAATTTGCTCTGTTTTCACCTGCCTGATCTGACTGAAATTGTAGTTAAAATATGATGTATTGTTATTACAAGGATTTTATTAATTTAACTTTTTTTCCTAGTAAAAGAATGAAAATAGTATTTTTGGGGAATACAAATTTCACTCTCTAGTCTCTACCTACGTATTTCTGCTCTCCACGACCACAATAAAGGTTTCCATGAACCTGTTTTGGGCAACACCCGTTCGCAAATAGTGACTGATGTTCCTATTTTCAGATTTTGCAAGGGTCCACCAATTTGCAAATCACGACAAATTGAATAGAATATAGAAGAGTTTGCATGAAAGGTTGCATAACAAAATGTTGTGTCTTTCAGAAAATACTTGTTTAGCTATAGCACTGAAAAGATATGAGCTACTGCCGTTCCCGCTAAGAGGGTCGCTAATTAGGCATCTTCTCCTTCTACAGGAATATGCGTGAAGTATGGGGGCAGAATATGCTTATTGCTTAGTATCAACTCTGTTTTATTATTATAAGTACCTATTATTATTGCACCCTCGCATATATAGTGACAAAGGTAAAACTTCGTAACAATGCTCAATTAAAATTGTCTCCTTACTTCTTGAAGGTTTGTTCAGTGTTCTGCGAGCATGGGGATATTGTATTTTGTTTCGAATTGGGGCTCTGCTCAGTAATGAAGAACGTATAAACATGTAATACATAACATGTCACGTCATGATAAATATGTCATGATGCATAGTAAAATTGCATACAGACAGCTTGCAGCTTCCTTCGCTGACCTGCACTGACCTTCCCTGGCCCTAGCTCTGTCCTGTCCTGTCCTGTCCTGTCCTGGGCCGCGTCACGGGGTCCCGTCCCGCCCCGCCCCGCCCCGCCCCGCCCCGCCCCGCCCCGCCCCGCCCCGCCCCACCCTGCCTTTCCTCGCCCCTCCCTGTCCTGCCCTGACCTAACCTGCACTGATCTGCTCTGCCCCGCCCCGCCCCGCACTGTTCTACCCTGATCTGCTCTGCCATGACTTGACTTGACCTGACCTCCCCACAGAAATCCACCGGTGTAAGACATGTGGCCGGACGTACCAGAGCCGCCAGTCGCTGCTGCACCACGTCAAGGTGCACACGGGCGGCACCACATGCGTCTACTGTGGCCTGGTGGCCAGCAAGGTGGCCCACCTGAGGACTCACCTCCGGACCAAGCACTCTCTCACGGCCGACCAGGTGCGCGCCATAGTGCCCACTCGTGAGCGGGACCCTGGCATGGCCCGGGGAGACCTCGTCTGGCGGTGAGGAGACGCTGTAAGAGATAATGTAGGGATGGTGAGGAGACTGCAGGAATGGCGAGAAGACTGCAGGGATGGCGAGAAGACTGCAGGGATTGCGAGAAAGCGCTGTAGGGATGGCAAGGAGACTGTAGGGATGGTGAGGAGACTGTAGGGATGGTGAGGAGACTGTAGGGATGGAGAGAAAGCGTTGTAGGGATGGTGAGGAGACGCTGTAGAGGGAGGACAGGTATGCACCAGGTCCGCCGCCACCTTTGGCCAATGAAGAGGTTGTCGGTGATAGGCAATGGTGTGGTAGAGCTGTAGTAGAACTGTTCATCAGACGGAGATATGACACAATGTTGAAGCAATGCAGATGGCAGCATTGGTGATCTTCTGGGAAAGGTGCATGCGGTGCGTGCCCAGTGGCTTGATGGTTGTTGAAGGCAAGAGATTGCTTCGCTATATCTGTATAGTATGTGAGACGCCGGATTAGTAATATGAGTATATTTTCATACGCACCAGCTTGTGTGTGCTGTCTTGAGGATTGCATAACGTGACGCGGTTACTTTAGATAAATCGTTGTGGCTTAGTCGGGAGAGCGATGAGTCTCGAGGTTCACGATGCTCTGGAATGTGTGTGCTTGCTTGCGTGCTTGCTTGCGTGCGTTAGTGTCAAACAGCGGTCCATCATAGGATGGAATCTGTTTGAAATGGGATGGAATTGGTTGGCTAGCCGTTAAAAACTTCCGTCATCACTTTCACTGTCCCAGGGTAAATTAATATTCGAGGAATAGAGCACAGTAAATGGTATTATCCTAGGACGATAAAAACTGGAAAAAATGTTTTTTTAGAAAGCCGTGAGCTGGTAACTTAGAAGCGCTGAGTTGAGTCGCGTGTGACATCAGAAACGTGAGTGGATAATATATACATATGTGAAGACACTGAGTTGCGTTTCATCAATGGCGGAGACTAGCTGGGATTTGCGAGGAAACAGATGCAGAATCCATTGGATCCTGGATCCATGCCGCAGGAATCAGCTCTCCGAGTCAGGGGTGGCGCTGCAGAGGGGGGGGGACCTGACCTGACCTGATTATGCATTGACGAGTGGGGCCGACCTCCGCCTGAAACTGATGACACTTGGCGTGACGTGTTGACATTATTCACAATGACCACCGTCTATCTAAGGAATCTATCGAGCGTCTACGGAATCGAGCGCAGTAGATCGCATTTAGCGGGTACTGGAGTAGGTAGAGGTTATTCATTTTTAGTAAGTTGAGCTGCACACAGGGACGCAGGAACGTCACGAAAAGTACCCAACCTACCTATGGAAGATTTATATGCAGATTTGGGCTCGTCTTGGCGAACCTTTTGCCATCAAACACTTTTTCACCAAGTACAAGAGCAGATTAAAGCAACAAAAAATCCCAAAAAGATGGATCATAGCCCCTTGCGATCAAGCCCCTAGCCTTCTTCCTACTCCTTTGCTTCACACCGAGCTGATCTCAGCGTTGAGGAGCATCGATAAAAATATTTATATTTTTGTCTCTTTCTCTATATTGAAGACTTGTCTGCACGGCGGATGATGATACTATGTTCCTTTCGGAGTTCTTTGACAACTTTGCAAAGTCTCGGGTGCTACTAGATTACTTTTCGTACGTCCTCGGTTTCTGGTGCTCTCAGCTGAAAGCTCTCTGAATGTCGGGCGTCACTTGGAGCTTACCATCTTTATGGTTATCACAAATCTTCTGGTACAGTAGTTCGAGTTCTGCCCTCTTTTTGTTGGTTCCATTTAAGGTAGATTCCATTTTTTATTCCTGATATTTGTATGCTGAGGGATCCACTGGGATCCCAGATCTAACTTCAGAATCAAGGCACGCCGGTAGGTACCTACTACTTACCTATTTACTATGTATTTAGTAGGTAGGTATACGGTTGAGCTGTTGTCCGCAGCATTACACACTCCTATTCTGTATAATTTTAATATAAATAAGTACTGAAGAACGTATAGATGTGTAATGACATGCCAAGTCATGATAGGTACTTAGTAAAATTGATTACAGAGCTTGCTTCGCTGCCCTGCCTCGCCCTGCCCTGCCTTGCCCTGTCCTGCCTTGCCCTGCCCTGTTCTCCCCTGCCTTGTCCTGTCCTGCCCTGACCCGCTGTCGCACCTCTCCCCGTCCCGCCCTGCCCTACTTTTCCCTGACCTGACTTCCTGCCCTGCCCTGCCCCGCCCCGCCCTGCTCTACCCTGACCTGCCCTCTACCCTGACTTGACCTCTTCTCACCTCCCCACAGAAGTGCACCGCTGTAAGACGTGTGGCCGGACGTACCAGAGCCACCAGTCGCTGCTGGATCACGCCAAGGTGCACACGGGTGACACCACGTGCGTCTACTGCGGCATGGTGGCCAACAAGGTGGCTAACCTGAGGACCCACCTGCGGACCAAGCACGCTCTCACGGACGACCAGGTGCGCGCCATAGTGCCCACGCGGATGCGGTACTCGAACATGAGCCAGCCTGAGCCCGGATGGCGGTGAGGAAACTCTATATTTAACGCTGCAGGGATCAAGTGAGGAGACGCTGCAGAGGGAGGGTATGTACTATGTATGTATTAAGTCCGCCGCCGCCCATGACTACTGGCCAGTGTAGAGGGATTCGGTGATAGGCGATGGTGTGGTAGGGTTGTTCATCCGGGTGAGTATGACACTGTGCTGAAGCTATGCAGATGAAAGCATTGGTGTTGTTATGGGAAAGGTGCATGCGATGTGTTCCCAGTTGTGTGATGGTTATATGCGACACGAAATTGTTCCGCTATGTTTTTGTACAATATCCCGCGCACCGACGGGGGAGCGGATATCCGCCCCCAGGGGCGTAGGGGGGGGGGGCAAAATGCTTTTTGAAGTAGATTCTTTCCATGCAACGTCCATAGGCGTAATGCTAAAATCCGAACATGTTGGGGGGCAGTTGCTCCCCCTGGCCTATAGGCTCCTACGCCTATGTTCCTGATACGCCTATGTCCCTGAGTTTTTTACGAGTAGCGGGAAAACGGTGAGACGCAGCGCCGCCAAGTTTTGCACAGCTGTTTGGGCATCAATCACCTACACTTTGTAAAAGATTTGACCTCCTAACTGTTAAGGTCACGTCGTCAAATTACATTATTTTGTTGCGGCGCCTTAAAGCCCCAATCATCATCATCATCATCGTCAAGTTACATTAAATGAACTGACCTCAAGTCACGTTCTTGAAAGTTTGACATCATGCTAAAGCTACAGTGGCTAACTAAATAGTTTCAAACTCACAGTGTGTAATAAGGACATAGTATCTACAGTTTGGTGATCTCGGATTTGTTGATATCAGTGACCTGAGGTCATGTCAATTTCGTGCCCTCGAAAATTGATATGCGCACCAATCGAACAAACCTAGCTAAGGTCAGTTTTAACTAATATCACTATTTTGGAGCTAAGCAGAAAAATGTATGTTTTAATTTTCTTCCGTGACCTCTTTGAGGTCAAATCCAATGTGCCCCCAGGGCATATGGTTTTTTGTACAATAACTCATCGTCTATATTGGGCAGAGTGGTAGGGTTTCCGCCACTCTGTTGCTCTTATCGATTGTTATCAAGTGATATCAAAATTGACTTGACCTTGACATGACCTAAGGTCAGGTATTTTTTTAATTTAACCTAGCTAGGTCATCAGATATGTGATTCGATGCGCCGTGACGAGAGAAAAACACGATGATGCAAAAGCGTTGCTCTAGCTTTTACAAATAAAAAGCAAAAGACGTTTTCCATGAAATTTGGCATTTTGCCTTTGCTGACCTCTGGACAGGGGCGGATCCAGGGTGTGGCCGCAGAGGCCGGGGCTCTCCTCTGCCAGAACGCCAGAAGGGTGCCCCACGGGCTGTTCGTCGCCTGGGCGCCGCGCCCGGCGACGAACAGCCCGTGAGCACTTAGCGTCCCTAGTCTGACTACAAGGCGCGCCCCTCCAACCACTTTGGCGCCCCTATCAGAAGTACAGGCGCCCCTCAGACCCTTTTGGCTCCCCTGGATTGTTTGAAGGCGCACCTAAATTGGCCTGCGGCTCTTCTCCTAAAATTCCTGGATCCATCCTTGCCTCTGGAGCCTCAATTATTGACCCTATCTCAAATCTGATGACATGTCCAAGAAAGAGCGTTTTAAGGGCATTTTACAGATTTTTCCCGTATGCTCCTAGCTATCTTAGTTACCGAGCTAGCCCGGATTATGTGAAGTCATGCTCAATTTACTCGAATGATGGGAAAATTTGACCTGTTTTGACCTCTGAAGACCTCAATATTGACCTAATCGAAAATCTTCTTTGTATTTTCTCTAGTGCTCGTCACGGCCTACCCAACACCGTTTTCCGCTTCTCCTACGTTGCGTAGTTTTCGAGATCTCTGGGGGCGGTTATCCTCCCCCCGTCGGTTATATGTTGGCTCAGACCCCTTTCGGTTCGAGGGATATTAAATTGAGGCGTCGGCGTAGCAATACAACTGTTGCTGTTTTTGTTTAAGCGCACCAGTTTATCTAAGTTCTCTTGAGGTTTTGATGACGTCACGTGTGTTATCGTCTGCTTGTATACCACAGTGGCTCAGTCGGGAGAGCGCTGAGCCTCGAGGTTTGCAGTGTGTGTGATGTGTGTGATGTGTGTGTGGTGACTACGAAAAACACTTGTATGAAATGCCATTTGATTTGGAATGTTCACCAATAAAACCTATCCATAATTTGCTGTCACCGTACCTACTAAATATCGTAAGAAATAGTGCATTAGCAATTTATATTTTCTGCGACACCAATGTTATAATTGACAACTGTTTATACGTTCTTCATTACTTATTTATATCGAAATTTGAAAGAAGAAAAGTTTTACATGATTGAGGACAACAACCGTACAGTCTAGGCCCTAGGGTAAATGTTCTCTCCGTGCAAAAGTTATGTCCGCTGTTTCTGCCTCTGTCTGTCGGTGCTGCACGCAGTGGAACCCAATGCGCAAAGTATTATATGGTCGACTACAGATGGCGCTAGTGTTCGCAATTGTTAAAGTATATATGACGCTATGATCGAATTTGATTGTTGGGCGTTCTAGGAAAATCACTGGCGTTCACCAAATATCGTCATTTTAACATTTTGTATACACAACATAACTCTATACAGACACGTAGCCAGGATTTCGTCCAGGAGGGGGGTGTCTTAAAAGGGCCCTTTCCGAGCGTTGAAAGGGTCCCCTTATAAACTGCATAAGAAAAACTCTGAAAAAAATGAAAAAGATTTCGTCCACTTTATTTTGTGATGCCCTTTTTCTTCCTCTTTGTCAACTGGATTGGACCAGAGACTGGATTGGACTGGATGACTGGAATGGACAGAGACTGGATTGAAACTGATTGGACTGGATTGGACCAGAGACTGGATTGGACTGGATTGGACTGGATTGGACCAGAGACTGGATTGGACTGGATTGGAATGGATTGGACCAGATAACATCTGGATTGAACTGGATTGGACTGGATCAACTGACCAGAACTCTCAGAGGCCCATGAACCAGGCAGGTAGCCAGGATTTCGTTCGGGAGCGGCGCCTAAAAAGGGTCTCTACCAGGCACGTAGCCAATACTTCGCCCAGGGGAGTGTGGGGGGAGGACGCCTCGAGAGGGCCCATTTCCGAGCGTTGAAAGGGCCCATTTCCGAACGTTGAAAGCGCCCAGTGTAACGAATGAAAATGTCCGATCATCCCGTACTGGTGAGGGGCCCGTTTGGCAGGTTCATGGGCCCTTCTGACCCACCCAGGGTCCCTTTCAGTATGATAAGGGGCCCTCTGAGGACCAGAGGACCTGCACAGAGGCCCTCTGAACTTGTCAGGGGCCCTCTGGTCTGGCTAGGGGCCTTCTCATGTCAATTGTGTGACCTCCCATTGTAAGTCTATGGGATACAATTTGAATGCGCACCAATCGAACAAAACCTGGCAAATGTGCGTCATTTTCATCTATCGCTTTTTGAAGCAGAAGAATGCATATTGTATTTTTCTCCGTGGACCTCTTTTAAGGGTCAAATCCAGATGTGCCCCTGGTCATATGGTTTTTTGTACCAATAACTGCATCTTTACTAGAGGTAGAGTGCTGTGGTTATTCCTCATTCTGTTTCTATGTCGACCTCCATCCGTTTGACATAAAATTGACTTGACCTTTGAACATGACTCAGTGTCAGCGTCAGGTCATTTTTTTAGTTTGAACCTAGCTAGATTATATCATATTACGATTCAATGCGCCGTGATTGAGAAACACGATGGTGGCAAAATCGCTTCCCCTACTTTGATACATAAAAAGTTAGTAGCAAAAAAAGTAAAAATTAAAGCATTTTGACCTGCGCTGACCTCTGGAGGCTTAACTAATTGGACCCTATCCTCAAATCTGAAGACACTATGAATAAGAGGTTTAAAATTTCATTGCATTGCTTTTTTCGAATCGCTCCTAGCTATGTTAGTTACTACAGCCCGGATTACTGTTTGAAGCAATGTTCAATTTACTCGAAATATGGGGAAATTTGACCTGTTTTGACCTCTGGTGACCTCAATATTGACCTGATAAAAAATAGTCCACTTATTTTATCTAGTACTCGTCACGGCCTACCACACGCCGTCTTCTGATTCTCGCTACGTTTCGTAGTTTTCGAGATCTCTGGGGGGCGGTTATCCGCCCCCCCGTCGCGCGGTTCGAAGTTGGCTCAGACCCCCGTCGGTGCGCGGGTTAATAGCTCAAAAATAAACCCCACGGCGTACACTTTTGACCCCGGAAATCGTAAGAAAATCGTTCACACTTCATTGCTAGCTACTTTTATTGTCGTATTGGATGCAGGTAAAAAACAAATGTGTCCTATTTCACTGAGTGAAAGTAATCACTGAGTGTAAATAACTTATTTAAAATGAGAAAATATGTCGATTCTCGGATGATTCCAGGCCTTAGTGCATCCACCAGTGCATGTCACTAGACTCAGCGAGGCTGCAGAGACAAAACAAAATACAGCTATGTGAGACAATAGACTAGGACCGTCACGTCGGATACCGATAAACGGCCTCGCTGACGCCCGCAGGAATGACACTGACTCACCTACGCTTTGACAGACGTCAAACTGGGTACAATTTCCAGCAGCGTAGTTGGTCAAGCTGTTCACAATTGTCCGACACTCAACAGACCAGCCGCCAAGTTCAAAAGAATAACGCTGTAATAATTTGTGCTCCGCGGCCTGCTGATGACACCGATAGCAGAGCTCTCATGGCCGGTGAGGTAATTGCCTTTCTGCGGCTGATGTTGGGTGTTTTATAGTGCTCCTATATTAGGAACACTCTGACTATTGTCCTCGGCAAGCATCCTGTGTAAACAGGAAGCAAGTTTGTTTCCATCAACTCGTATACTTTCATTATCCTCACTGAGTGAAATTTGTTGGAGATCTTGATGCGAAATTACTATAATAAATTGTGCAACATGTGTCGTGATAGCTAAATTTAACGTAACTTATGGGAATGCCGTTAACCAGTAATTGCTGAAGTTATTCGCTTCTTACAAAGCATAGATAAGGCTAGCGCTATTCATTATGCTGCAAGGCTGCTGTATTTAAGGTCAACAGTATTTTCGTGATCTTAAAAGACAAAGCCTAGTAAAATAATGCAATTTATTTTTTCCCAACAGCAGCGATGTTGGAAAGGCTGTTGAAACATTATATACTTGACTCATTTTTGTCATCGTAGCTTTTTTGATGGAAATACATGTTGTCGTATTTTCCCAAATATATTCAATTTTACCCGACACAAAATTTGCATTCACAATAACAAACCAATCACCACATGTGGCCAAATAGTTGTCACTATTTAATTGGTTCCAATGGACTGGGGCATGGCATGCCTTTGCATTGGTTTTTGAAGACTTAATAGACTTAAAGAAGACTTTAAGACTCTTTTCCCTTTTCTTCATATAAACTTCACCATGTCCTAAATTGCCAAATAATGCATGAGAATGTATAATATTATATAAGGACGGTATTTATTTTCGTTCATTTAGGAATATATTGCGATTTCTTGTCACTGCGATAACTTGATATCATTAACCAACAAAATCGATTATCTTTACTGATACAAGGAGCGAGCATATTTTCCCGTGAGTTTGACAACTGGTATGCAGTGTTTTTACAATGTTTTGTTCATAACTAGTCGGTGATTCTGTTTTGCTTTCTCTTCGAATATATATCCCTTCGAATATACCTGTGAGTGGAGCCGCAATAGGCTTTCACCACTTCTCCCGTTCGGAACCATCATCGATCACATGTGTCAAAGCGGTTGGTTAAAATCTGTGATAATCTAATCACGACTGCAGGTCTAATCATATCGAGATCATGTGTAACTCTGCTGAAGAGGATACCAGACCCATGGTAGTTTATTTCCGGTCGAATCAGATGACATGCTGCATAAGTCAATGTAATGTAATTAGCTTGGCCCATAATGCTTCAAACGGTAGAGTGAGCCGCAGCAGCCAGTAGATGTGTTGCCCGTTCAGTGGGCTTCTGATGCAGCGCCTTACAGAACTTACACCCTGTGTGAGCACGCGCTAATCAACTGGAATCAATGGCCTTCGACGTGTCTGAATACTGATGAGATGAAGGGCTGAGCATGCAGGTGATTTATACAATGACTCTGTATAAGGTAATATGTCTCGAATGTTCCCAAGCTGCAACAAAATTGCATACACTGTCCTCGGTGCCTATCCTCGTTCAATAGAAGGGGTACTCCAGCACAGATCAACCAGTCAAGGTGTTGATTTAACATTTTTCTATTCGATTTTTTTTTCTCGATTTTTCGAGTCGATTTAACTCCCAGAAGTAATTGACTACGCAAGTCACGGCTAAAAATACACGCCCTTAAAACCAACCATTGACTGAGGGGGTGCTTAACACCCCTGATGAACTTTTGCAAGATATGTTCGTTTCATGCATCCATTAACCCGCGCGGCGTAGGGGGGGTAAATATTACCCCCCTCCCGGATTTCCGCAATAACTTGAAAACCGCAAAAGATAAGGACGTCAAAGTTTCAGTACCTTATACAGCATCAATTTGACGTATCCCTAAAAAAATTCATCGTTTTTTTTTAAAGAAGTTTGGGAGATAATGACGTTTTGATGACGTCATGTCATGCCATTTTGGTTAATAAACGATTACTGTTTGATGCATCGTAAAAACATAACTTTAAGGCAAATTGCAGAACGCCAAAACTGTATGAGAAAGGAAATTTAATTCTTCTACAAAATAGCAACTTTGATTTCCAAAATTTTGGGTTTTTGACCCCCAAAATAAAAATAAAAAGTATTTTTTTCAGGAAATTTCCCCCCAATTTTTTTGTCTCAAGGTATTTACAAAAACGGAATATTATGTTTAAGAAAATCAGGTGTTAATAAAATACCAAACCGAATTTCAAAAGTAATATCTTCATTTTTCAGTTGACTGATTGCTTTCCAAGCATTAAGTAGGTAATTGACGTCATTTTTTAAAATAACGTTTTTTTGATTTTTTAACTGATTCAGATATATAAATTGTGCTTTTTGTGTTATGAGACAAAACTGACCTAGAAACATGCATGTTTATTCACTATTTAGTCAGTTTCATGTTTTGACCTTAGATGACCTGATTTTGACCTTTTATGGGGTCAAGTTGTAAAAATTGGCTGTTGCTATCGATTTTTTACGTTGCAAAATAACCCCTAAACATTGTGTCACAATACTTTCTTTGACCTCTTCGTGACAGAACCTTTTGTGACCTGACCTTGACCTTGAACCTTTGCAATTGCAAATTTCACTTTTACTTTAATGCAGGAGTGTATTAACCTTGAGAGCTTGATGTGCATCGATAGTCTAATCAAAGGATTCTAATTGAAAGTATACCATTAACTCAATTAACTGGAATTTCCTTTATGACCGTGACCGTGACTGACATTTGACCTAATTTGAAGAAAAAAAAATCGGATGCATCGATTTTGTTTCATTGAGAAGCTTTCGAGTCGCCGGCCTTGCGCCCGTCTCGCTCGTCATTGTTCGGGAAGATAAAGAGGCGGGGTAATATTTACCCCACCCCCTACGCCGCGCGTTCGGCTGGCAACCCTACGCCTGTCGGGTTAACCAACGCGGCCCCACTGGGCCTTCTGCATTTCCCTCGTTATCGCCCTACTGTGGGGGGGGGTTGAACACCCCCACTAACTCGGCTCCGATGGCACGTAAAACGAAAACAAAAAACCTCCTTTAAAACGTCGTCAAAATCATTTAGAAAGCTATTTCAAGTTTTGCTCGAGGTTGCAAAAGTTCAGGTTCACCAGGAGGTCATCAAAGGGCCAAATTATTCAAGTTTTAGGACTCTGCGTTCAGAAACCTTCAATATCTCGGGAATATGCTAGGTAGAAACAAACGAAAAAATATTGATAGCCATTGAAATTTGCAACAAACATTTAGTGCTCAAATTTGCCCTTAGATCAATAGTTTAGGCTCTAGAAATCATAAAAGTCATTTTTGTTTGCAAAAAATGTTTTTGATAATTACTTTGTACCTAAAAAATAACACAAAACTGCTTACGCCATCGTGTTTGTCTTTTCAAGGCACTTTGACATAGTGTATTTCTTACCATGTTAGGTCAACTTAAAAATATGACATCAGGTCAAGGTCAAGTGGTGACCCAAGTAGGTCATGTTGCATATTAGGAGACGTGGCTCGACCAAACAGACACATTGGTGTATGTTGCACTTCTCTATCTGAATATGTCCCGAGATATTGACGAAAAGGTGTTGATGACCTCGGATGACCTCAGATAACCCCATATGGGTCATTGAACACAAACTGCACTTGGATCATACATAACATCATATGATAACATTATCCAGAATGAATTGGACCGATAGCCTCGAAAAAGAAAAACATGTTAATATGTATCCATTGGACTTATAATGGAAGGTCACAAAATTGAACTGACCTCAGGTCACCGAATAAAAAATATGAGATTACACATTTTTTAGTATGATATTATTTCCATGCACGCCATAGGCGTTAATGTTAAAATCGACAAGTTGGGGGGCGGCTGCCCCCTCTGCCCCCTCCCACGGTTCCTGCATCCTTGTTCAGGCGTTGTCAGACATAGATTGTTGGCTGTGTTTTTCCAGCATGTATTTTTTTCCTCTGATTTAGCCTATAGTCATTTAACCGCGAGAGGGGGCCGGGGAGGGGGCGAGGAGGGGCCTGGGGACCTGACTTTGAATTTGCCAACAATCTCACTTAATCCCATGCAGAATGTTTATTTTATCACTGTGAACACTTTGTCAATGAGTAGATGCGTACGAAAATAGATTCGACTTTGACGCGCGCAACGCCCAATTACGAACGGCGAAGGAGGACCTATCAATCAATTGGGATGGGTGTCTCGGTTATGATATTATGCTCGCAATAAAACAACAAATTATTTGCATTTTCGTGAAAATTGTTGGCGCAGTTTCAGGATCTTGGACGTTTTTTTTTCGCGATTTAGAGCGGAAGGATTCACTATACATAAATACAACAGAAAGTTTGGGTAGTACGCATCTGGACGTTATACCTACACCCTACCTCCCACTCCCACTACCTACCTCCCACTGCCCAAAGTCAACGAGTCGATAACGGAAAGAAGAAATCCCGGTATCCCGGAATATCCTGGGATTGACCTTCACAAAATCCCGAAATCCCGGGATCGCCAAAACGTCCCGGGATTTTAAATTCCTTATTCTCACCCAACCGTCTCTGAAGAACAAAAGGTAACCCCGTATAATTTTTGAGAACCTTCAAAGAACTGTCAGACGCCTAAAATGACCATAATCTCGTTTACTGATGCTCCAAACATTCAACTTTACTGACGTAGTAGTAGCTCCCGGCGTCTCGTGCGTCCAAAACCGTTTTTCAGCGTCCCGTCATACCTACCATTCATTGATTAAAGACCTCTGTAGTGGTGCTGCCTTCAGCTCGGTAATCATCTAAATGCTCCCGGCGACGATGGTGGAAAACTAATGGTACGCTGGGCACGAGGGCGCCTTTATTGCGTGACAGAAGCACTACAGCGAAATGTAGCCGATGAGTTTTGTATTCGGCCTGCTGCCGCCTCCTCATTCCATCATTGCTGTCGAGTTAAGCAATCAGGGGCCGTGGTGCTGAGCCAATCAGCCGCTGACGAGCGAATCAATAACTGCAAGACAAGCATGCGCAGTACGGCTGTGTATCGGGCAAAAATAACGGAACAAAGGTCTTCGAATTAGTCTACCAGAAGCCATGATTGAAGATATCATCATATTTCAAGACAACTACATTCGTTAATTTGGTCGAATGCCATATCAACGTGCGTGCACTGTAAGAAAACCCTTTAAAGTAATAAAGACTAAGACATGAAGTAATAAATACAGATTATTAACATGTTGTAAAACAAATAAAAATAAGACCAAGTAGCAAATGCCAAAACATATAGGCTGCACGCACCAGGGGCGGATCAAGGATTTTCTTGGGCTAGGGGCCACCAACCCGAGGGCGGCATATTACCTCGGTGACAGGGGCGGCATGGTCCAGAGGGGCACCATTTTTGTGGCAAAAAGGTATTTTTATATCCGCGCATTTGGGCCAGTCACCTGATTTCGGTATTGGAGCTTAAGAACACTTTTTCGGAGGAAACAAGATCACAAAACGTGGTATTCCGTAGCATATACAAATATACGTAATAATAACGTTTATTTCATACCAACTGGCAGGGGCGTCGCCGATAATTATTGAGTTGAGGTCGGCTGGAATGAGGAAAAAATGTACCCCTATTTTGTCCGCGTGTACTCTATTTCAGCCATTGCAGCATCTTCAACGTGGATTTCCATGTTATAGTATAGGCACTTGAAATATTTAGCGCCGCAAAGCGGTGCGACATTTTTAAGGGTCTGCCTGATAAAACCCACAAATAAAGGCGGTGGTCCATGTAGAGGATAAGAAGCATAACATGTTATCAATTCAATTCACCGTTACGACGAACCGAAGACGATGCCGATGGCTTCGTTATGACGATGGCCACCGATGAGACGACGCAAAGCGGCGTGACATTTTAAATTTTAGGTCGTGGAAAACGATATTTTTATAATGAAACCAGACCATAATAGTTGGAGACAAGCTTCAGGCTTCAGGTAACCGTTTTCCTGGTTGAACTCGGTATGATGCAAAATATCAAATATAGGTAGTTTTTTATATAATAGCCTCGGATAGTAAATCACGTTGACCGATGGCAGTCAGCACTCAATAGTAATAGTACATATTCTAATCAGGGGTGGAACTTTATATCTCTTGGGGAGGGCCCAAGCCCCCCTCAATGATGTAAAATTGTATTAGGTCTATGGCGTTGCATGGTAAGAACTGAGTTAAAATCTATCAAATTAACCCCCGAGCCCCGATATTAGGGCCCCCCGAGCAATTTCATAAAGTTCCGACCCTGATAATAATAATAATAACTGCACCTTTACATATTTAGCAGAATGGAACAAACAGCTGGTAATAGTGCAAATGTTTTGAAAGCAGATAAGAGGCAGCACGACTTTCTGCGCATAAATGGCTCCTGCTAAGCTGGAGGAGTCTGGTGGGAGATGACTTGAAAAGATGGTCCTGATCTGGTCTCCTCTCTCCACTATTAGCTCTTGCCTCTTCGGTCCATCAAGTTGGACACCGCTGGAGCAGCTTCCGGGTGACGATATCCGCGTCTTTGCGTTCGCGACGCCTTTTTCGGAGCTCGGCAGACAAGCTAAACATGTAGACCGCTTGAAAGTAAATATTTCATTAAGGGAGTGGGCCTTGCGGCCAGAAATTACCGTCAAGCCTCTGCCAGACACATAAAGAAATTTGAGTTTCCTTGCGCAACTTGTGTCATGCCGCAAAGCGGCGCGAAATTTGCAATTTTTTTTGCTGTGATTAGCTGCATTTTGATTGCTGAAAAGGCAACTTTTTAGATAATCTCTTGTCTTTCCCCGAAAAATTGTTAACTTCCCCAGTTCGATCATTGTTTTACACGTTCAGTGCAAGGAACGCGTGGGAGGCATACTTGTATTGCGTGCTCTCCCCCCAGATTCCTGCAGGGGGGGGGGGACTTTCGCCCCTGATGCCCCCGGGATCCGCCAGTGTCTGGTGGTATGACAAGAAGGTCCGACTGCGGACGTACGTATAGGTACGTTATCATGATTCACAAGATTCACATGATTTTTGTTTTCTCCGGTCTTCCAACATGTAGCACGGACACAAATATTGTCGGGACAGCAGGAAACTAAGTTGCACACGTGGACAAATAAGGAGCAAAGTCTTGTGTTAAGACAGCTGAGCCGTTGTTATTTGGGGATTTAGTCGCGCCAATCCAATGGGATCATATTGCGCTCCGCCAGCTGAGTCATCACGCGTTGAGAATCGTAAAATTGCACCGAAATTCAAACAATGAAATAGAACAACAATCATCTCTGATCCGTCTCCCGAGCATACCTTCCCTAACGACCCTGCGCCGGTGGTAGCCGAAGCCCTGCCTCCCGAACCTGCATACGCCATTGAGGTAGTTTTGGTTTAGATACCGAGATGGATATAACAAACCGCAATTATTGATATCCCTTGCTGTCACCAAGCAGTAAGCACAAACGCTCGCGTGACGCGGCGACAAAAACGGCGCGCTGTCATTTGGATCATGGCGCGCTGTAATAGCTTGGAGCTCCATAGGTGCAAATTCCTTCATCCAAGCCATTTTTAGGCGCACCGAGTGTGAAAGGTAAAATACGTCGGCATCGTCAACGCCTTATACGCGGTACACTTTGTCAGACATATTAACAAAAAGTGTCACGTTTTTTCGTGGGCGTCCAGGCCTCTTCGTAGACGGCAGGCAGCATCCAGGACGCCTTGGGGGAGGGGGCAAAACCGTTTGATTAGTTACGAAGGCCACGGGTGCCCAGTCGCCGTCGGTGGGGAGCTGAAGGCGCTGGGGTCAGGGGTGCCATCATTCTGAGTGCGCCAGGACACCGCATTGTTTTCGCCTCGGGCCGGCAAGGGGCCATTCGGGGCTGGTATGATACCTTCTGAGGGCAGTGGGCCTTGCGGCCAGAAATTACCGTCAAGCCTCTGAAAGACACATAAATAAATTTGAGTTTCCTTGCGATGCCTTCCAAGGGCGACAAGAGATCTTCCGAGGACAGCACAATGCATTCTGGGGCGGCAAAGTGTCTTCCAGGGGCGGCAATATGTTTTCCTAGGGCGGCAATTGTTTTCACAGGGCAGCATGTTTTCTGAAGGCGGTATAATACGCTCGGAGGGCTACAGGGTGCATACCGAGGCAGCATAATGCATTCTGAGGGGAGCAAAATGATTTCCGAGGGCGGCAAATATCAAATATGTCTTCCTAGGGCAGCAAGATGCCTTCCAAGAGCGGCATTCTGCGCTCAGAGGGCGGCAGGATGCCTTCCGAGGTCGGTATATTGCACTCGGAGGGCGGCACAAGCCGTTTTCATGAAGGATTTATTTGTACCCGGTAGTACCCAGTAGTACCCGGTAGTACCCGGTAATATGTATTTATGAATTTGATTATACAAAGAAACCTAACGGGAAATTTCGGATTGTAAGAGCAGATAATTGTATATGAATTCATAAAGTTTCAATTGATATCAAAAATATCTGGGAAAAGCCGTGTTCCTAGACTCAATTACCCACAACACACGAAATATTACCGGGTACTACCGGGTACTACCGGGTAAAAGCAAATCCTTCGTGAAAACGGCTATAATGAGCTCTGTGGGCGACAAGAGGCATTCCAAGGGAGGTATTATCAGGGCAATAGAACACTTAAAGGGAATGTTTCACATTAACATAATATTTGAGTTGAGATGGCCAAGTTGTTGGATCCATTTGAAAATTAAGTATTGTAGAACGTTAAAACACCCACAGAGGTCTAATCGAAAGTGTAAATTGTGAGTCGTGGGTTTGACATCTGCCAAAAAATAAGCCCCTAGTGTATTTTGAATAGCCGCGTAACAGCCGAATGTCGCTCATCTCTTTTTATCAAATGTTGATGAAAGTAGTAATTGTTTTACATTTGGCTATACATTAGCCTATACGACTAGTCCCATATCATATTGCAGCGTGATAGGATTTTCTAATATTTTTCCAAAAATTCTTCATATGACGTCAACAGCCCAAATACTAAAACTTATTTTTTCATGAAATTGAGCACTGTTTGTGAGAAACAAATGTCAGAATCTGTGTTCGGCAGCAATTAACTTCATATTTTGCACCACAAGCGGCGTACATTGGACAACTTTCAGAAATGTGAAACATTCCCTTTAATGGTCTCTGGCTAAATGGTATAATGGTCTCTGGCTGACTCTGAAGGCAGCATGATGCCTTTCGAGGGCGGCATAATGCACAGTAATGACGGCAAAATGTCTTACGAGGACGACAATATGTCTTCTGAGGGCAACATAATACGCTCTAAGGGCTGTATTATGCCTGCCAAGGGCGGCAAAATACAATATATCTTCCAAGGGCGGCATGCTGCCTTCTAAGAGGGGCATGATGCGCTCTGAGGTCGGCAAGGTGCCTTGAGAGGGCGGAATATTGCGGTCTGAGGGCGGCATAATGTGCTCTGAGGGCGGCAAGATGCCTTCCGAGGGTGACAAGACATCTTCTGAGGGCGTCATAATGCACTCCGAGAACGGAAAAATGTCTCTCGAGGGTGGCAGGAGCCAATATTTTTTTTCCGAAAATGTTATGATATCTTCGAGGGCGGCATATTTTGCTCTGAGGGCAGCATACTGCACTCTGAGGGCGGCATGATGCCTTCCGAGGGCGGCATGATGACTTCAGAGGGCGGCAGGATACCTTCCGAGGGCGGCATAAGGCTCTCTGGACACTGAAGGCGGCATCATGTCTTTCGAGGGCGGCAGGGTGCCTTCTGAGGGCGACATAATGCGCTCTGAGGGCGGCAAAATTCCTTTTAAGGGCGGCAGAATGCCTTCAGAGGGCGGCATGATGCTTTCCGGGGACGGCATAATGCTCTCTGGAATCTGAAGGCGGCATGATACCTTCCGAGGGCGGTATAATGCGCTCTGAGGGCGGCAGGGTGCCTTTTCAGGGCGGTATTGCGCTCTGAGGGCAGCATGATGCCTTCCGAGGGCGGCATAATGCGTTGTGAGGGCGCCTATATGTCTCTGAGGGTGCCAGTGCGTATTCAAGATGGCTACGATGCTGTTGGTAGATGCATGGGTGCCCTGGCGGCCTCCCGAAAAAGCTACGGCGCCTTCGGCGCCGGCAAATCCTTTGCAAAAACAGCGCAGCGGCGCCCTCGGCCATCACGGCGCCGTTTTTATAGGCAGGGCCGTCGGCCCCCTGGATCCGCCACTGACACGCACTGAAAGTAGCTAGATTACCCCCGCCCCCCATATTGCATATTCCATAATAACTACAAGATGAAAAGCGAAAGGATGCGGTTGTCAACTTGGGTGAAGATTCAGTAGCCTAGGACCTCAATCTCCAAGGTCAAATACTTACAATATAGAGCCGGGTACTGGGCCTGTTGGAAGTACCCGCTAAATTTAGATTTACACGCAAGTATATATATCATATATTAATATATATATATATATATATATATATAAATATATATATATATATAATATATATTACTCCCTGTAATAAAAGTTGCTTGGATTTATTTTAAATCAGGAAATGCGTGAATTTTGCTCCAATTTCAGACGTTTTTTTGTGTTGGGTCGGGGGGACATGGCCGGATTGCCCCCTCCCTGGATCCGCCATTGTCGACAACATCAATATGCTTTTATTGAATACGCATAAGTGAACTTAATAGTTCCAAGTGAATATGTTAACCACCAACAAATACGAAACGAAAAATGATAGACATATGCCAAGGCCCAGAAACATGATCTAAGACACACAAGATCTCAATACACTGATTTTTCAGGATCCCGGATCTACAAGATCCCACGATTTTTCATTATTTTCCAGGATCCAAGATACATAGGATCCTACAACAAATAATTTTCCAGGATATAAGACACACAGGATCCCACGACAAAGTGGACCTGCAGGATCCAGGATCCAACGAGATTCCTGCTCTTGAATCCTAAGAATCCTGGATCCCATTTTGTATGTTGGCACATGTCTGATTATTGCCAGCTTTACTCGAGTCGGGTAGTCGGGTCAGCATGTTGATCTAACGTCACCACAGCAACCTAGTCTTTACATAATGTCGTTATAGGAGAGATTTGTTCATGATCCTTGAGCCTGACTCCTACATCCAATCATGCAATTCCTGTCCATTGGCGGGGTTCAAGGTCGAAAGTATTATGTGCTGCCACGAAGCCCCACGGCACGATCCTCTCATCCGCCTTCCTCTACTGACCTCATCCTACCGCAGCTTCTGGCACCGGCCACTGGCCATCCTAGTCGAGGCCGAGGGAAAATCATACGGGTGTGAAGTAGTTCGCAGCCCAAACAATCCGTTTTACCAGTGCCGAACGGAAGTTCAATGACTGCGCTTACCAAAAGAGCTACGGAAACTAGTCTAAGCTACAATATAGAAACTTATGGTACTATAAGATAACAAATGTGCCTATATTGTATGAAAAGTGACAAGTCCCGAAAAATGGCTTTGGTTTGTAACAAGTATGTAGCTATACCTCTTGAAATATAATTTCCTATACAAGCGTTTGAAGACCGTAGAGTCGAAATTGAATAAGTTGCACTTATTAATAAAATGTGTGTCCATTCGTATGTTAAAATCACCGATAGTTTTTGTGAAGCTCATTGCCAACTGATTTGTAAAACTACATAATACATAGACGGGCACTTACCTTGCAACTAATAGTTTGCTATTAGGTTTCGACAACCATGTGCCAACTTAAGAGCTTTAAGTGATGCCAACTTGTGTGCTTTTCAGTGACCCATCGCCGGGAACGGCAGCTAGCCGATGACACCACATGCTCGGATCCCTCCTGCGGGACTGGCTGTAAGTGTAAGTGCTGCGGTCGCCACCAGATGTCACCGTTTGAGGAGGTGGCCGTGAGGCCGGTACGGCGTCCGCGTCGCTGCGCTGGCTGCTGCCAGCGCGTCTGGGGCACCATCTGCTCCAACTTCGGCATCTGCCTCATCATCCTAGGCTACATCGTGATGGGGGCGTTCATGTTCTCACACGTGGAGGGCGGCCACGAGACGGCGCAGCGGGACCACGTACAGAGTGAGATAGACGCCGTGCATCGCTCGGTGGCGCAGTCGCGGCTGAGCACGGTGGAGAAGCTGTGGAACATCACGGTGGCGCTGAACGTGCTGCACAAGGAGAACTGGACGCACCTCATGTCCATCGAGCTGAAGAAGTTCCAGGCGGATCTGATTCAGGCGTCCAAAAGAAACCACACAGCACCGCCGGCCGAACAGTGGGGCTTCTTCGGGTCCTTCCTCTACTCACTGACCATCATCACAACCATAGGTAAGAAGCAGTCAACTATCTCCAACTTATCGACCTTTATTCCTTGTCCTAATTGTGTGCCTAACAATGGTATCCGGGCAGAAGTGGGCGAACTGGTTACTAAACTCGCAACCGAATTGGTCACATCAATGTTTCTCTCAAGTAAGATGACAGCTATAAATGACAAAAGGGTTTAACTTTGAATCGTGAGATATCCCAAAACGGCATTTGCACCGATTATATTATTTCATGCTGCTTTCGTTGTTTCTCTACTACGAGTTTTGGATGATGTTGTTTCCCTAAACTACCTGCGCAGCTTATGAAAAACATACTCTGCATACATGACCTCAGCCCGTTTTTGTTTTACTCTGCAGTCTCGCGTCTTCGGTGATCCGCCTCCGTCGTCTAACAAACATTTTTACCATAGTTAAAAAGCGGAAAGCCATTGTAATTAAATAACAATGGTGTGATTTGCACCTCCAGGTTTTCAACAAACGTCTGTTGAAAAAAGAAACGTTATTAAATCAATAATCCATGCACAGTAACATGTATATGTGATCTATCAATGTTTCATATCACAGTCCAGACGTTAGACAAAGTTTACAGGTTGGTGAATACAGATTTGCCTGTCAGATTTCGGTCTCTTACTAGAAAATATAGTAATGGATTTTAGTGAAATTTTGCATACGATACCCTGATGGATATATGCATAAAAGCCACAGTTCAGTGAGTGGCTCTGTTTCGAAACGTTTGGCCGCAGTGGCATGAGCTGGCTCAACTTCCCCTGGCCTTCATAAAGCAGGGTGTGAGGGACACGAGAATTCACACAGCCTGTCTTGAGTGACTGCGTAATGTCATGACGGTTACGTGTTCCTTCTGGATGGCGCACCGTCCCATGCCGTCCAGAATGGACACGTCAAAAGGGATTCAACGGTGGTATGTACAAAACCCACTGGAATAAATTATGGCACAAGAACACGTGGCCCCTCTCCTGTTCAGAATCCAACATCATACAACTTGTATCTTCCGGTGGATTCTGGCGATTGATGTGTGCGCGACCCCACATAGCACTGCACCTATAACGTGCTGCTCTGTTGGTGCAGTGCACCGCCGCCCTTAGGCTCGCCCTGGAGATGGTGTTTGATGTGTGCGCGACCCCACATAGCACTGCACCTATAAGGTGCTACTCTGTTGATGCAGTGCACCGCCGCCCTTAAAGGGACACTGCCACCTTAACATTATATTTGAGTTGAGATAGCCATTTTCCGTGTAGGCATTGCAATTATGTATAGTATATGTTTAAAACAGCACCGAGGTCGAATTCATAAATAAATTGTAGTTTCGTTTTGCATTGTAACATCCAGTCCAGTGTATTTGAACGGGGACCCTGAGCCGATGACGTCGTCATCTTTACTAAATGTTGATGATAGTCGACTTGTTTTACATTTGGCCTTACATTAGCCGAACATATGGCAGAGCGAACGTTTTCTCTATTCCCGAAATTCCTTCATATGAAGTCATCAGCCCAAATATCAAAACTCAACTTTTTTATGAAATTGAGCACTGATAGTGCGAAACAAATGTCATAATCGTGTTCGGCAGCAATCACTTTATATTTTGCACCACAAGCGGCGTTCATTTGAGAACTTTTGGGAAGGTGGCAGTGTCCCTTTAAGCTGGCCCTGGAGACTGTGTCGGTTGGTCCAATCTCACCGAGAACACCGTGCAGCGAGCTCGTGCCCGTCTGTAGTGAAGCGTATTGAGGCCATGGCGAACGTCGAACAAGGCCATATTCAGTCAAAATGGTGCCCATGGTATCTGCAAATGCTCAGTTATATCTGCAAATACTCAGCTCAGTTATCTCAGTTAAATATATATATATATATACATATATATATATATATATATATATATGTATATGTGCTAAAATCTAAGAAATCCGTTGACTATTTCTGAAATATGCCAAATTTACGACAGGTCAATATGTCTGCGCCACCCTGTATGTGTTACAGACTGCGGATATTCCTCGGCCAATATATGTGTGTGAATATTTAACCACCACTTTAGATGGGTTGTTTTCGCTAGCTTTGACTTTGAAACATCTCAGCAATTAACTTGATTCTGGCGTATTTGCATCAACGTTGATGCGACTCTTAGATTGTATTTTGATTCCTCTGCCTCTCTGCCTCTCTGCCTCTCTGCCTCTCTGCCTCTCTGCCTCTCTGCCTCTCTGCGCTCGCCGCTTGCGCTCTGCGCTCTGCCGTCTGCGCTTGCCGCTTGCCGATCTGCCGCTTGGTGCCGCTCTGGCTCGCGTCCCCCTGCGCTTGCCTCTGCGCTCTGCGTCTGCCGCTCGCGTCTGCGCTCTGCGTCTGCCGCTCTGCCGCTCTGGTTGCCGCTCTGCCGCTCTGCGCTCTGCCGCTCTGCGTCTGCCGCTCTGCCGCTCTGCGCTCTGCCGTCTGCCGCTCTGCGCGCTCTGCCGCCCTCTGCGGCTCTGCGCTTTGCCGCTTCTGCCGCTCTGCGCTCTGCGCTCTGACGCTCTGCGCTCTGCCGCTCTGCTCGCTCTGCGTCTGCCGCTGTGCGCTCTGCGCTTCTGGCGCTTCGCCGCTCTGCGCTCTGCGCTCTGCGCTCTGCGCTCTGCGCTCTGCCGTCTGCGCTCTGGCGCTTCCTGCCGCTTCTGCGTTGCCGCTCTGCGGTTGCGCTCTGCCGCTCTGGCGCTCTGCCGCTCTGCCGTCTGCGTCTGCGCTCTGCGCTCTGCCGCTCTGCCGCTCTGCCGCTTGCGTCTGCCGCTCTGCGCTCTGCCGCTCTGCGTCCTGCGTCTGCCGCTCTGCCGCTCTGCCGTCTGCGCTCTGCTTCTCTGCTCTCTGCTCTCTGCATTCTGCCCTTTCTGCCTTTCTGCCTTTCTGCCTTTCTGCCTTTCTGCCTTTCTGCCTTTCTGCCTTTCTGCCTTTCTGCCTCTCTGCCTCTCTGCCTGATGCGATCTTCTTACCGACTGTATTATATTTCCGGCTTTCGAAACGTTCCGGGCAGCCATTTTACTTTCCGGTCAAACGAAATGGAAACGCTAAGCAATAAATATAATAACTTTTACAGCACAGCATGCACACTGCACAGTCATCCCCTGAGCTTTCCATAATATAGCACACATATAGCAGGCGAAGGAGATACTTAATGGATTGTGGCCGACCATCGGCGAATTGATGTGCCACGCGATTGACCTTTCACGTTATAAACAATATATTTAAATCGGCTCAGTTGGAACTGTGCTGCGTATCTACATCCAGCTTGGCAAATGCAGTTTCGGAGATGTTCAACTATACACAGCTTGTCATTACGACTTTACAGTGTCTTGAATGGCAATCTTCACTATGGGTGTTTGGTTTCGTGAGATGTTTGCCAAACAACAAGTTCATCCCAATATAAGCCTGTCAGATACTCCACTTGGTGGGTATTTATGATACATGCAAATGCAATTAAAGCAAATGCTTTCTTCGTAAACTTCAGATGTGACATTAAGGTGTTTCACTTAACTGTTTCCCATACATGCAGCATTGCACGTCTAAATGG
>VOPJ01006322.1:0-13644 GCA_014673585.1 Semibalanus balanoides
TAGTGGATATGGTTTCCACCGACTTTGTCAGGGCTGCGTTGTTGTGATTCTGAAATAAGTGCAATGCACATATAAATATGCGTCATTGCACATACGTTTATTTTTATAAAGTGGGATCTGTAACGGTTTCACCTCAGACGGTCGCGGCCAGGCGTCCCAGGACGCAAGATTACAATACGTTTTCGCGGCATGTTCACTCCTACCAGCGGCTGGAGGTCGCGGTGCCCGAGATGTTGTAACCCGAGCTGCAATTGACTCGCAGTTCGGTGTCAGTCCAAACAAAAATCAGTTCAGTCCGAATATTTTATCGGAAGGATTTCCAATGGCGTCAATCAGAACTTGTTGCGCTAGCCATAACCGCACCACCACCACCACCTGCACCGGTGGTGCAGATTGTGCCATTGGGCCCAATGGCACAATTCCTGGTCAGTGGTCTGGATAATTTAGTGGCTAAAGTTCAGCACGCTCAGACAAACCTGGAACATCGCTCAGCCCAGTTCTTCTGACGTCATTTGGACCTTAAAAAGACGAGCACGCTGTGGCTACGGCTGAGTTTAATGTCATCCCATCATCCCACTCCTGATCAGGCGTCCCAAAGAGGCGAATAACAGCTGACTGTAATCGAATCTCGAACCAGCAGACAATACTCAAACGCGGACCCCTGGATGGTGATTAGTGTTGAGTTGCAGCCTGGCGTATCTTTCCCCGACTTAACTTGTACTGGAAGGACTGTATAACTGACGCTATCTTTCGTTAACTCCCGTAACTAGCTTGAACATACCTACTGGAAGAACTGTTTAGGAATACAAATATGATTTTGTGACAAGTAGGTATATGGAAGGACACCATACTGCGGGCATTAAGGCTCTAAGTATTATCGAAAAGTATAAAGCATAGCCTTATCTTATTAAATATATTGATGAAAAGAATCAAAAGAGATAAAATAGACAACAGTTTCGGGCGTAGCCCATCATCGGGACCCGACGATGGGAAGACAAAAAGGTGACTCTACAGACTCTAGGAAAGGGAAGAAGTTGTGAGTGCATACCAACTGCATTACTTCTCCAGATACTCTCTCAGATATTCAGAATCAAAGCCACTTCTCGGCCGTCGCTGAACCCATGTGTTCTGCAGCCCATATGTTCTCAGCGGATTGAGGCTACGGGGTCCATCCTCCTCCGCGAGCCCTCCGGAGAGCGCATTTCTGCTATGCACGCACTTCTCACCCAGCACCCCACTCTGCCGGTGTCGCCAGAGTCGGATCATCGCGCGCTGCGACAACTTCGCGCGAGCGACACTCGGCCCCCCTCGAATAACTTCTCCCGCCGAACCTCATAGCTCTTCGCAGCCAATTTCCGCCGGGCTAAAATGACACGCCGAACGAGGCCGTCCGCACAGGGCGCGCCCGCTGAGCGCTCGGCCTGGCGAACACAGCTGTGACGTCCAAACAAACACACAAATCATCGCCACGGCCTGCCGCGCGAGCGGGATGGCTAAATCATCCTATAGGCCGTCCTGGCAGGGCCGAGCGTCGGCGACGCAGGCTCTGTGAAGGGGGGGGGGTGCTAGTTGTTAGAGTCCAGACAGTATCGTTAAGCTGCACATTGGTAAGCCTTTTGGTAGTACATCATTGTCTAGACGAAGTCTGATTTTTAATTAACTGTATAGAGACGGTCGGCGACGATAGCTAGTTAGGCGCAAGACTGCGGAAAGTATTACGAAACTGATGCTCGACTCAAGCCCATACCTACATATACTAAAGCTGACAAGCTGCTTCATGGAAAAGGGTTATTGTGAGATGCTGTCAGAACTATCAAAAATCACTTATGAAATTCCAGCCGAACTCGAATCGCTCGCCTCGCTTCGTTTGAACTTGCTTCGTTCTCAGTGTTTGTACTATTTATAACTCATTACATCCACCGGCCTTTGAAAGAGTGACAATAGCATCTTTAAAGCTGAGTAGAGTACACATTTGCGTCTACACAAATACCCGCATTGCATTATAGAAAGTAACCCGACCTGTAGGTTTAACTCACTGACAAGTTTTCCAGCCACCAGCTGCGGCACACTAAATGAGAATTACAGCCAAACTGTGCGGTGGACAAGAGGCTGCACCGGACTATTTGTCGTCACTCTGCATACCTAACTCGTCAGTTCCGAACAAGCGAAGTTTCCACGAAAGTTGGCGATTACTCGCACCATATGAACAGGTCCAGTGGTGTGAAGCGCATGGGGCTCCTCAGTCATATGACGTCACGGACGGGAGATGGCAGCTGGTCTGTGTTATGGTGCGCAATCTATTCGGGGTACCTCATAATGACCAGAGTGATGTCGCAAGTGATATTACAAGCCGAGGCACGCGTGCATGCTCGCACATTAGGGTGTCCCAAAAAACAACTTTTTGTCCGTCTACCCAAAATGGGGTGCTCCCTTACACAAAGAATATACTGATCAAGTTTTGTCCCTCTCCGTTGAAGTTTGGTCCCCCTGGGCCTTCAAAAGTCAGTGACCCCTACCCAAAAGGTCAAAAATCAAAGTCGTCGTACAGACCTCCGCGTGTGCTCATTTCGAAGCTATTGCTGAGAAGAGTACACTTGTATTAAATTTAAATGTTTTAAATTTAATAGTTTTCGTTCCATGAGTCATAAACCTCTAGAAAAATACATTTTTTAGTGTATGGTTCTTTACACTAAAGCTTGGTTTGAGAAAGAGGTTTATGACTCATAAAACGAAAACTATTCAACTTGAACATTTTATTATTATTTTTGATGGTGTATTCAAATTCACAAGAGATTTCAAATGAGCACACGCGGAGGTCTGTAAGATGACTTTTTATTTTTGAACTCTTATGTATGGGTCACTGACTATTGGAGGCGAAGTTTTTGTGACGCGTGAAGCAGACAAATTTGGTAAGGCAATCAATTGCCCCAACACATTTGTTTTTTGCCCCATCAACGTTGTATTTAACAAAACTTGCTCATTTTTTAAGACATTTTAACGTTAAAGAAATATATTTTATTGATGGGAACCAAANATGTTATAACGCAGAGCTGCGGTCCAGACTGTTTATTGACCCGACCGGTCACCAGACATCACCTCTGAGCCACAGGCGATATTACAGCGGCAAGGTGCACCGCAACAGGGCGGCCGGCCTGACAGGCTACATGGCACCAGCGCTGTACACCACACAACAGGTCCCAACACTGTAAAAAAAGATTAGCTCCCTTTGGGTGCCAAAACAGAGTTCAATTTTCAGCACCATATTGGTGCTAAATTTACTACCCATTAAGTGCTTCGTTAAGAACATAGGTGCTACCATTAGCAGCCTAGCAGCTTAGCACCATCTAGCACCCAAACGTGTGCAAAGTTCAATTTTCAGCAACCTAGTTGTGCTTACTGTCAGAGGTGATAACGTTAGCACGTTAAGTACAAAGGTATTACATTAATCAACCTAGCACCATCTAGCACCCCAAACGTGTGCAAAGTTCAATTTTCAGCTCCTAGTGGGTGCTTATCGCCAGGTGGGTGCTAATTTTAGCACCTTTAAGCACCCTGTTTTTGCAGTCGGGTACTGTCTCTAGCACCATAGCAGCTTGAAGTACCAATAGCAAATCCAACGCGGGTGGGCGGCAGGGGCAAAAGCCCTGTGACCCAACAGCTTGAAATATGCGCAAAGTGACACATGTAATGAAACAGGAAAACTAAGCAATTTGTATAAAGGAAAATTTGTTTGATAACGTCTAATAAAGCAAAAGCAGGCTAAATCCATTTTTCGTACTTTTGCTACTTGACCCAGCCATCCCCCCCCTCAACTGTTAGAAACAGCCGATCTGGCTTTGCCAGTATAATAGCTTCGATTTAACATTTGAAATTACGCTTCCAGCTGAACAGTGTACATTATGGCCTGGGTACGATTAATAGGAAATGCATAAATGTTTTGCTCTTATATGCCTAAATCTCAGTTAAGGTTTAACAAAGAACCATCCATAATCCATAAGCAACTTCCAAGAATCACTCGTCATCCTGACAAACCCGACAAGCAAACACTGTTTACATTGAACATGTATTTTGCTAAAAACGAGATCATGATAGTACAACTATCAACTGGTCAACTACAGCTATATAGCTACGTCACCGGTCTCTCAAACTCAACTATAACGATTTAACGAAATCATGGATATCATGACATTCATGATAGCACAAACTCAACTGGCCTAACTACAACTGTATTCGTACTACCAACTGGCTCAACTGGTCACCGGTCTCTAACTCAAACGAAATCATGATAGGAATCCGTGGCATATACTCAACCTGGTTCCACCGTTCTTCGGTGATTTTCATGTGGTCCAGTTGTTGGACCAGCTTTCAGGGCACTTTCTTGCGGGCGGGCGTTGTCGTACCTCTCCCCATACCCCAAGAGTATAGCGTGACATAAAGACAATCAGGGGCGTCCACTTGGTTACGTAAAGTTTAAGTTTCAATAAGTTGTGGGCATCACACCCCGCCACGACCTCGGATTCACATCTCTGGCGGTGGTCAGGCACACCCATCGCAAACAATCTCCCCCCGCAGGCATCGACTGGATGCGGAATACTTAGCTTTCATGCTGTTTTCATCTTCGTCCATTAGCACATGGGCGGATCCAGAGGGGGAGCCACGGGCCATGGCTCCCCCAAACCACCCAAAATCGGCGCAAATTTGACACATTTCCTAAGATCGTAAGACTAAGCAACTTTTACTCAGGACATTTGGTTTTAAATCAGTTACTGATACATAATACATAAGCAAGCGAAATCCGATGAGTTTTCAGAAATGTGTGAGATTTTTCGGGATTTGGCTCACCCCAAACTGACATCACCCGTTCTGGATCAACCTATGCATTAGCACGTCATGCAGCTGAACTCACAATCAGTTGAGCAGACTGCTTCAGCACCTGCCCTGTGGTATGAAGACAGAACATTTGTTACTCATAAAGGTAGTCACAAATTGCTTTAACACGCGCTTGACTGGGGGAGGGGGCAAATATTGCCCCCTGACGAGTTTTTGCGATTTCTCACAACACAATTGCATTATCAACGTAAGATTTGTAATACCTTATACCACATCAATTGGACATCTTCTGTGAAAAAAAAAGAATCGTCGAAAAATTTGTGACATATATCATTTTTTGTTACATCACTATACACGAGTTTGACGATAATCAGCCAAACTTTAACAGGCCGTACAAGGACTACATTGTGACTAAAATGCAAACCAAAAATACCAAAAAATATATAAAATGTCAAGGCCTACAAAATGGCAGTCTCGAACTTTGGAAACAAAATTGTTTTTGACCCAAACATGTCCAAATAATTATTTTAGTGGGAAAATGGTAACAAAATCAAAATTGCAAAGATGTTCAAAAACCCGAAATAGATGTTAGAGAACCACATATTAAAATACCCAAACCAAATTCCAAAACAATATCTGTATTGTTGAGTGAGTAATGGCTCCCTAAGTATGGTAGGTGAGACGTAATATTTTGAAATTGCGTTGTTTTGCTTTTGACAAAATATAAAGACAAATAAATGTTGGCCATGTATTTCTGAAATAAAACTGGTCTAGAAACATGCCTTTTTTTGTTAATATTTATCCATCACAAAAATTGACCTAATTTGACCTGAATTTGACTTCAGCTTGACACTAATTTCATTTAAATGAGCTCAGATGTACATTGATTATCAACCATCGACTTTCTACGTATACAACAACCCCATAAACATGTGTCGCAAATACTTTCGATTTTTTCTTCAAATTAAGTGACCTTTTGTGGACCTGAACCTTGACCTTTTGAACTTGCAAAAAACCTCCTTTTTGCTCGTGGCGGATGTGTATCATACCTTTGGAGCACTTTGGTTGATCATGGTCGCAATCAAAATCTCTGGATGGCAAGTATGGTCCATGAAACTAAAAATGTCTCGATTTTGACCTTCTGACCCGACCGTTGACCTGATGTGACCTCAATAAAAAATAGAGTATTGATTTAGATAGGTCTCAATGAGAGCTTTCGAACGACGCCTTGCGCGTCTGCTATACATCGATTCATCGAGATAACGAGGGGCCAATATCCCCCCCCCCCCCGGGTCAATGCGTGTTCGAATAAAGACCCCGGCAAGCGCGGGTTAAGGTGACGTCACAAACATTATTTCAAGAATTGCTTTTATTTCGAATGGTGTAAATTACAGGAAATTAACCTATTCCCTGCGGGGCAGATTCTGCCCCCCCCGGTAGTTTTTCGCCGCCGCTTCTGAACCCGTTACGTCTATCGTCTTTGAAACTTTCGGACTTTTCCTAAAATATGAATGCGCGGTGTTCTGTATTTTTTTTTTGGAAAAATCAGCCCGCAGAGGGCGGCTCCAGGTCATGTTTTGGCGATGGTCGTTCGAATGGGTGTTGCGGCGCATACTTCCTTCGTAGGTTTGCGGGTGCGAGTAAAAGGCGTCAGAAACTAAGTCGATTGCTTTGTACATTACATACATAATTGCATTACTACATATTTTGGGCAGAGGCGGCACTCAGGTACATAAAATGGGAGGCGATATTTCCTCAATTTAGGCCCAACTCTCAAATAAGCAAGATGATAAAAGGCGCTTCCGCACATGGTGCCCCCACGTTGTTTACCTGGAATCCGCCTATGCCACAATTTGACATTAACAAAATAAAACAAAGCCCACATGTGACTTCCCACGTTCCCAAACCCACTAAGGAAAATGCACATATTTTTCATCAAAACCCCTTCTTTCCCATTTTTTATCCCTGAGTGCGCCTATGATTTTTCGTTTTTGTACTTATCCTTCCCTCATTTAAAGAACATGACATTGGAAAGCTCAAAAACGTTTTTTTTTGCATGCAAATCGTCCGAATCACAGGCCACAATTGACCTGTCAAAAACACCCAAAAAATTCGTTTTTTTGCCCCCTGGCCCCCATTTTAAAGCAAAAAAAACAATTTTCTGGATCCAAAAAGAAAGATTTTGTCACGACGAAACGAATGGGTTTGTCCATCGAAATCGGCCGAGCGGTTCTCGAGATCTCTGCGGGCGGAATCTGCCCCCGCAGGTTAACCGTATTCTGGCCGCCCGCAGGGAATAGGGTTAAGCGGATTTTAGGCGATTTAAGTTTTGTGTGAAAATATGCAAAAAGCGATAAAAATGCGTAGATTTCGGTATGCGTGCGAACCCAACCACAAAAACAATAACAACCGCAGTTTTCAGATGAAAAACGCAACCAGAGCCTTTTGAAACCATAATTGAAATAATAGGCGAGCCCAGGTAGGGTAAAAAGTGGGTAAGCGAAAATAGTAATGTTAAATTGAAGTGCTAGTAAAAATAGTTAGGTGACTGTTAGTGTTATAAAAGCGGTAAATATTCCTATGGAAGTTTTTGCACCTCCCCAATTTAATCCGGCCTGAATACGCCTATGATGAATTAAAATATAAAAAACGGAGCTATCTATGACCAGTAACTTATTCTATTCCCTTGGTAGGCAGCTATGAACTGGGTAATATTTTATATATTGGAAACTCCCTCTTTTCGGAAACCTGGGCACCGCCTATGGGCACAAAAATATTTTTACAACTGTTTCGTCTGATACAAAATAATGAATCATTTCATTTATCCAGAAAAAGCCATTAAAAAGCTGTTCACGCTTTTACTTCACCCCCAAATTTAGTGACCTGCACACGCCTATGATTTTTGAATTTTATAAAATCGTCATCATATATCATTATCCTACTCAATATCTATCGGTTCCTGTTAGTTGCGTTAAAATCGCTTGATAAACATGGCAGCTGTGTTGGATCAAAAATACATATATTTTTTGTAGTTTATGGCCCCCCATTGCCCCCTATTACAAATTTACGAAATCCATTTAGTTAGAAATGTAGATCGTGTTAAGGGAAATCGAACACCGTTTGATTTGTGAAATCGGACATAAACTTAAGGCGGGTACGTCTGTAGTATTAGCCAGTGGCTATCCGTAGTATAGCCAGTATAGCCAGTGGCTATACTAACAATCACGAAAACAATGGACAATCCCCGCCTTAGTTATAAGTTGATCCCTGATGATATGCTAACAATTCGATACAAAATATCACATTTAGTAACTTACAATGCTCCCAAGAAGGCTACTCAGGTAGGAAAAGCAGGAGTAAACAAATTAACAAATTCAATGTTTCTGACTCAAGTTGATATGGCTAGGTTTGTACCTAACCTTTAGCCCAAAACACAGCAAAGGTCACCATAAAAAACTATTTTTACATCAGAACAACAATTGGAAACTGATATGGCAATATGAAACTGAGTACAAAAACGATGTACATACCTCCAGTTGATGTTCCCAGATCAGGTACCTAAACGTTGCTCCAGCACAGCCATTCACGCCTTTCTGCACAAAAATGCAAATGGGTCGCAAAACCACGCGCGGCGTTTGCTTAATCTGTAAGCTGCTTTTATCAGCACGACACAACCATCTATAAGCAGCCAGGATGCTGAACAAGCTAAGAAAAGCATTCCAAGTTTGGGTGATTTTTCTCCGCCAAATTAGATTAAGCATATGTAGGGTGCTAGCCAGCTCTGAAGTTAGATCAACGTGCTGCAATGTTGGTGCTTAGGTCAGAACCACTTAACTGCTTCCGTGCATTGGTGCTTCGCTTGCATGTCATGTGTTTAGTTCTAGGCACCAGGACCGGAACGTGCCGGAGAGTACGCCGCATTTTACGCTAAGATCTTGTAGAAGCAGTTATGAGGCTGAGGATGCTAAATGTAGAGCATTTTGAGTGCTTGTTAACGCACCCAGTTATCTTGTTCCAGAACCTTAGCATCCGAATAGCACCCCGAGGTGCCTTTTTTACAGTGAAGTGGCTATAATGGACCCCTTCGAGGGGGAGCATAGCCTCATGCTATATACCGGGCAGTGGTGGATCCGTCTGGATCCACCAATGCTCGGTACCATTTCTGATCCACGTCTGATCCATCTCTGAATTCTGCTCCGTTTCTGATGCATTTCTGCTCCCCAGGCGCCGATCTACGGCGGCTACTGGCTGCTGGTCTCCCGGTTCGTGATCGGCTTCTTCGGAGCCGAGTTTCAGATCGGCACCACACACGTGGCGGCGTCCACCACCAAGGAGGAGCGCTCCACCGCCATGACCATCCTAGCCGGCTGTCTCAGCATCGCCTACATGATGGCACCCGGTGAGAGAGAGCCGGCTGTCTCGGCATCGCCTACATGATGGCACCCGGTGAGAGAAGAGCTGTCTCAGCAGCCCTACATGCATGGCCACCCGGTGAGAGAGAGCCGGCTGTTCAGCATCGCCTACATGAATGGCACCCGGCTGTCTCAGCATCGCCTACATGATGGCACCGGTGCAGAGAAAGCCGGCTGTCTCAGCATCGCCTACATGATGGCCCCGGTGAGAGAGAAGCGGCTGTCTCAGCATCGACCTACATGATGCACCCGGTGAGAGTAGAGCCGGCTGTCTCAGCATCGCCTACATGTGGCACCCGCGTGAGAGAGAGCTGACGCTCCCAGCTGGCACCCGGTGAGAGAGAGCCGGCTGTCTCGGCATCGCCTACATGATGGCACCCGGTGAGAGAGAGAGCCGGCGTCTCAGCACTTCGCCTACATGATGGCAACCCGTGAGAGAGAGCCGGCTGTCTCAGCATCGCCTACATGATGGCACCCGGTGAGAGAGAGCTGGCTGCGGTGAGGAGCTGGGTGAGAGAGAGAGAGAGAGAGCTGGCGCTCCCAGCTGGCACCCGGTGAGAGAGAGCTGGCGCTCCCAGCTGGTGAGAGAGCTGGCGCTCCCAGCTGGCGTATGCAGTTTGTCAGGGAACAGGTATTGTTCCCTTTCGTATGCTGTTTGTCCGTGGGCGAGCTCGATGTACAAACAATGACAAAGCCATTCTTAAATGAAGCCGTCCATGTTTGTTCTTACTGAGGTGAGAACAAACTCACTGAGGTATGGCAGATAGAAACGAAGCTCACTGAGATAAGGCAGAGAGAAACTCACTGATGTAAGGCATGGTATAATTCCACTTGGTAAGGTGGGTAGAAGCTCACTAAGGTAAGGTGGGGAGAACCTAAAAAAAAATGGTGCCCCTCAGGTGCCAAAAGAGGTGCCCCTGGGCCTGCAGGCCCCCACCCCTAATGAAAACACGGAATCCACCACTGTACTCTTCAACCATTTTTCTTGTTTTTGGACTCAACAATTTACATGGTTTCTGAGAAGAACATCGAGAGAACCGAGTGGCGCATGTCTGCCGTTTTTACCCGTCACCATTCTCCTGATTCCACCAGATACTGGCTTGATCAATACTATTATAGGTACTATATTTCGTATTATTTGCATCATTTTATGTTATGCGATAAATCTTCAAACTTCGTGACTAATATATTTTAATTTCAAAATGTTCAAAAGTCACAAAGAGTCTGTACGCCATAATTGTTACACAAATCTTTAGATGCTTGACTGACTTAGATATTACACTTTAACCCTATTAGTGGCAGGGGGGCAAATATTGCCCACCCCTCATGTTTTTCTAGATATCTCCGAAACGGCTACGGAGTAAGCTTAGTGAACTTTCGAACTTTTCCTAAAATTGATTTCACATCTTGGGAGTTCAATTTTTTGAGTTTCTGACTTGAACAGAGCGGTTCAAGGGCCAGTTTTGCCGCAGGATTTTTCGGCGACAATTGGCGATAATACGGAAATGCGAGTCTTCACGGATTTCTTTCCTAACTGATTCAAGTATGAAGAAGTTGCATAGCTTTACGTGATTTCAAATTAAGATCAAATTAGTTGCATGTCCATGATATACTTTATTTTTTTACGGCAAGAGGCCGGTATTCAGGTACTGAAAAGGGGGATTTCCAAAAAGTATTGAAACCGCCTAGCTGACAGTCAATCAAGCAATATAAATTGCGATTATAGCTATGAAGATGCTGGAGATAGTGTCTTCTTCATATTTTGGCATAATTTATTACGTATTGAGTTTCAAGGGCGTGTCCAGGCACAGAAAAAGGGGGTAAACTTGCATAGTGATAGCGATATACCTGCGATTACGGTGCAATAAACAGATAGTCGATAATGATTACTGGACATATGAGTACAGGAGAGGAAATAAATAATTTGTATTGCAGAGGCGCGTCAGGAATCGAAAAAAGGGGGTCATATTATTGCAAGGAAACTTTGATGCATGGGCCTACAAGGACATTAACATAACTGCCAGTTTGTACGATGAAAAAAGCACCAGGAGCCGTCATTTTTAAACCATTTTGAAGAGAATAGCGAGCCCAGGGTAGGGTAAAAAAGCGGGGTAAACTTATGTGAATTAAAAATTGCAAGCCAAACTATAATTGTTGACTAGATTAGTATTAGATTAGCCGGATTTATTGTTTTATCAAAAAGGTTTTTCACCTCCCCAAATTGGATCCTGGATACGCCTATGATGATTTTGCAGCATTCCAAAATGGAACCTAACTATGACCAGCAACTGATTTATATTCCGTGGTAGAAGGCATGACTGCTGATATATTTTTATTTTTGACCTCCCTTTTTCGTTAACCTGGCCACCGCCTTTTCGTACAAAAAATGCTTAAATTAACTATTTTGCATGATTGTAAAAATAACGAACTATTGGATTTGTTTTCAGAAAAAAGCATCAAAAAACGTTTGAATTACGCTTTTTACTTCGCCCCCCAATTTAGTGACCTGCACCACGCTATGATTGAATTTTTAACAATCGTCATCACATATCAATTTCGTACTCAATATCTATCGATCAATGTTGATTGCATTAAAATCCGTTGATAAACATGGCAGCTGTATTGGATCAAAAATACCTCTATTATTTGTACTTTTTGGCCCCCCGTTACCCCCTATTTAAGATTTATAACATTCGTTTTTTAGAAATGTAAGATACATCGTTAAGGTGAATCGGACCGCCGTTTTGATTTTTGAAAATCGGACGCTAGAGCTCGAGATTCTCCGGGGGGCCGAATATGCCCCCCCTGCCACTAATAGGGGTAGCCGAGAGCCGGCACGTAATGGGGTTAATCCTATTAGTGGCAGGGCTCCTGGGCGTACCCCTATTTAGTGGCAGGGGGCGGATTTCGCCCCCCCCCCGACGAGAATCTCGAAAATCTAGCTCCATTTTTTACAAATTTAAACGGCGGTTTGATTCCCCTCAACACAATGTATATTTCTTCAAAAAATAGCTTAGAAAATATAAGGGGGCAACGTTGGGCCAAAAAAACTACCAAAAATAGAAGTATTTTTGATCCAACACAGCTGCTATGTTTATCAACCGATTTTAACGCAACTAATATAGATCGACAGATGTTGAGTAGGAAATTTATATATTATGACGATTTGTGAAAATCCAAAAACCATAGGCATGTGCAGGTCACTAAATTGGGGGTAAAGAAAAAAACGTAATTAAACCGTTTTTTGATGGCTTTTTCTGGATAAATGCAATGATTCGTTACTTTTACATCCGACACAACAGTTAAAAAGCATATTTTTTGCCATAGGCGATGCCAGTTTACCGAAAAAGGAAGGCCAAATATAAGCAATATTAACCGCAGTCATGCTGCTACCAAGTAATATAAATAAGATACTGGTCATAATTAGTTCCGTTTTGAATGTTTTAATCCATCATAGGCGTATCCAGGATCCAAGTTGGTGAGGCGAAAGACCTTTTGATAGAAATGGTTTCCGCTATTATAACACTAACTAGTGAACAGTGACTAGTTAACTTGCAACTTTAATTCACATTCGTTACTCACTTTTTTACTCTACCTGGGCTCACCTTTTATCCTATCATGTTTGAAAGAGGACCATCTGGTGCGTTTTTCATCTAAAAACTGCAGTATGATAAGTCATTGTAGGCCCATACATCATAGTTTCCTTTCATAAATATTACCCTCTTTTTCGATTCATGAGCGCGCCTCTGCAATAAAACAAATAAGACGCCTTAAGCGGCGAAGGATGAGCGAGTCCGAATAAATCCGCGTCAATTTATCACCCGTCCAACGGAGGTTCGTCTTGTGCAAAGCATGCATTTTAATTATTTTCGTTATGTGTTGTTTTGCCGTCGCAAATAGATCCGAACTAAATCGATACTTTGAACAAAATAGGTTTTGCAGCGTTATTTTACATTCGCAATTATAAGCTTCATGTTTGTAGGCAAAAAATCATTTTGGGTGGGTATTAGATGGATTTGATTGCGCTTTACAGCTGCATCATTTGTATCGTGTAGCACCCTTTGGTTTTGAAGCTACGGCGGTGTAATGAAGGAAATGTTATAGAATCGTCAATACAAATATTACAGGCAGATTTTAACAATGAAATACTGCATTAAAACATCAATTTTTGCATACATTTTAGAGACGATACATTGGTCTACAGATTGGTGTTTGTTTCATCGCTTCACGTCCCATAGGTGCTGAGCACTGATTTAAATTGTGAAGACGTCATAAAACTATGAATTTTCGCTTGTATAGCCAGTAACTTTGCACGTACCACGCGCCGCTGATCGACACATAGTGCATACGCCGGGCGGATCGTTTCTCTACGCATCTGTGTTTGACCTGTGTCTTTGCGACT
>VOPJ01006322.1:15589-62517 GCA_014673585.1 Semibalanus balanoides
CAGCTACAGCAGGATAATACTTTCTGACACCCCTGACGCGGCACGTGTCACGCGCCATGCTGACCCATCACATGAGAAAAACATGTCAATAATCATAATGTCATGGCATGGGGCTGTCAGATGGCGAAAACCGCTTGTCAATCGGATGCGGGATTCAAAAGATATAAGCTTCTGACCAGCGTCGCGGTCTGGCCGGGCCGGGCCCGGCCGGGTCGGGTCGGCCGCTTATATCTGAGAAAAATCAGGTATTCAATGAGGACTCGCTCCGCGCTTCGCGCTCGCTCGTAATTAATTTGGTATATGGGGACGTTTCGCAGTTTCGCAAAAGCTCTCTGGCGAATATCGATAATTTTGCGTTACCATCATGATCTTGGCGAGTTGGAAATATCTCAGCAACTAGTATAGTGAATCTGGAGAAATGAAGTATATGGCTAAATTCAGGAAAATATGTTCTATAGAAGTGTCAACAACTCCACATGACCAATGTGAGTAGGCACACTCCCTTTAAGAATGCTTGCCTGCGACATACCATCTCAGTACGTTGACGTGGTCCGCTTGCATTAGCATCCCCCTACGGAAAGTCAACATTATCATGCACAGAAACCAAGCTGCAGGACGAATCGAACTCGTGCTTAGCTTGTGAGGAAAACATTGACTCAACACCTGGTTGTTTGATCAACATCAGAAGGTGATTACTTTATAAGTCATTGTTATGACGATTGATACCACCCATTAATAACGTTGACAAAGGGCATGACTTTTTCGCTATCATTTTTTGTCCATTCTGAGTAGAGCGTCGAAACATCAATTATTGATCTGGCAGACTCGACGGATTGCTAATTTATTATTTAAGGTGAAGGATAACGATATCAAAGCAACACAATCTGCGCAATGCATGCATATTCGATCTATATATTGGGCGATATAACATACCTACGTCTGCTGTCTATAAGAAAGGCAATTCACTTTATTTTACCCAACGTAGAAGATGCCCTGGCAATAATGACATAGAAGAGAGCAAACAAAATGGGCAGCTTTTCCACTGAATATGCACTCGGATGACATGAGATCACGTGGTTGTGTAGTCAGGGGTGTAGGAACTCATTTGAAGTTGGGAGTGGGGCAAAAGTAAAAAATAATAGTAAATTATTTTTTCTAAAAAAACGTTTTTGGACAATTTTGTGGTCAACATTTTTTTTTAATCCGAAATAGCCATTTTGTAGAACTTGTCATTTCACGTGTTTTAACCCGCGCACTGCAGGGGGTTCGCGCCGAACACGAACTGCAGGGGGGTTGATTTCCGCCCCCGTGAGATGTCCAAAACTGCGCAACGTAGCGACAAGCGGAAAACGGCATTAGATAGCTCTAGGAAAGCTCTATCGAAAGTAATTCAGTGTTTTTCTTGGATCAGGTGACAATGAAGGTCATCCCAGTGGTCACCCAAAGGTCAAGATTTTCCGGTTTTAGGACTCTTTTCAGGACTCTTTTCCAGAAACCCCGATTATCTCGAAACTATGATAGCTAGGGGAGCAAACAATTAGAGAGACAAGTCGATAGCCATTGTATTGGCAGTGCCACATATGTCCTCAAAATTGATCTCAGATCAATAGTTTTAGGGCTCCTGACGGTCATGAAAAGGTCAAAACATACTGTTTTTTAGCAAAACAGTTTTTTCGTGAATAGCATGTCACCTAAGAAGATATGGTAAACATTTTGAACGCCATCGTGCTGTCTCATTGATGCGCTTGAAACATTATACGTGACCTGGTGAAGGTCACTTCAAATTTGACCTCAGGTCAAGGTCCATTTGGTGACCCAGGTAGGTATGTTGCGATATGGGGCAATGCGGCCAGACTAGCAAACAGCACAACCATTGGATGTCCACTATCGTCTCTATCCTTTTCTATTCAAGAAGTTTATTAGAATCTTGCTGATGACCTCCAGATGACCTCAGATGAACCTTGTAGAGATCACTGAGCAACAATTGCCCTTGATCATTTAGAATGAGCTAAAATAGCATGATTCTGAAAGAATTAGCCTGAATCAATCATAATTTTAAGACAGGGAAGCATTTGTTTATTTCCCCATTCACTTATAATGGGGAGGTCAGGAAATTTACCTGACTTCGTCACCGATACGAAAAATCCGAGATAAACGAATTGTAGGTACTGATATTCCTTAATGAAATCCTGCAAGTTTCAAAAACTTTTCGAAAAAAAGACTGTGCTTTGGCACGAACGCATTAACATTTTTGAAGGTGAGGTTCACTTGACAATGGTTGTATCCTGACTGAGATGACCTCAAAGTCAAAACTTTTCAAAGTGTGGGTAATTGAAATGCCCGAACAGTTGTAACCGAAATTTGGCGGCGCTGCGCGCCGCCGTTTTTCCGCTACTCCTGAAAAACCTGAGGGGGGCGAAAATCAACCCCCCCTGCAGTGCGCGGGTTAACGTTTTTATTTGCAATTTGCTTCAAATCTAGATTTTTTGCGAACTTTCCAACATTTAGCTATTTTCGACAAAAAATGCTCTGTACCTACTGACGTCACTAAAATCGGTATATCTCATTTTGTTGGACGCAACTGCTATTTTTTCATAGATAACGTAAAATAGATTTACATACGTGAAGGTATACCAAGTTTAACATCAATATCTGCAACGCTTTGGAAGTTATTTAGGAAAAACCGATGGGGAATCGGATCCGACCCATCCCCAGGTGGTCGTGGGCTATGCCTCGTAGTTTTGAACCAGGTATCGAGACTCAAAAGTTGGGGGCGTTGCCGCCGCCCCGCTAAAAAAATGAGGGGGCAGTTGCCCCCCCCCCCTGCCCCCCGGTTCCTACGCCTATGGGTGTGCTGGTGTGCAAATTGTCGGCTTGCTATAGCACCGACCAACCAACAAATGTGGAAAATAATACTTTACCCAATAGGAAGGCTATTTAGTGAATTGAGTTCAATGAGTGAACTCCAATTGTTTATGTTTAGCTGGTGTTTAAAGCAATTTGTCACTTAGCTGACTGAGGATGCGAATGATCCATCCAGCAACATTCACGGCAGAATATGCGCCATCTCAACAACGTGTACCACGAAGCAGGTGTGTATATTTAGCCAGGTGTGGACCGTCTGTATTGTTTACGAGGCTGGTCTCGTCATCAAGCTATAAATGCCCGGTAAATTGACGCTTCTGCCAATCCACTCAGGATGGCAGACCAATGACGTGTCTCTGGGTGACCAGAGTGTGACCTATGTATGGCATTTAGCCAGCCTGTCGTGGGCTGGAAACAGATGGTGTCGCGCATTAGGACGAGAGGCCACAACGGGGTGGTAGGAATCCCAAACACCTGGACACACGCGAAGAACCACAACAGGACACATGTAGACCCACGTCATGACAAGAGACGTCAGAAAACAGGTGAATTTGCATCAAAGCACGAAAACAAAACCGGGTGCCTACATACAGACGACCATTATGACACGGAGACACAGTAACAGAGCAGAACACACAAAGACCCACATCAGGGAACGAAAATGGTCGCAATCTAGTGCATTGGAAGTTATGATAGTAGTTTGAGGCGGAATGTTTATCTGTCGAAGTGGATCTCGCTCAGCGGATGACGCAAATCAGAGGGGTCCCCGGGATCGTCGGAAAGGGGTGGTGTACGACAACTGACGTCAGAAGTCACTGACTTCACTGGGAGGGGTCAGCAGCGAGTAACTTACCTGAGTGGGTGAGGTCAGCAGCAGAAGGTGAGCACCCATGGCGACTTTGATCTGACATTCCAACACTTCGTCTCGCAGCCTTCAGAGACGTAGTCTGACGCAGTTGGGCGTTCCTCAATCATACCTCCGGTGGAGAGTGTCCTTTAATCACCTTCAGGACCACCCTAGTAGCACATAGCACTCTCACGACGTCGTGACAACGTTTTCACGAAGTAATTACGTCGTATGAACGTTGTCATGGCTTTTTCAACGTTGTCATGACGTTATCAACGTTTTCATGACGTTGTGACAACATGATGTGCTACTACACTGTACAAAAAGATTAGCACCCTTTGGGTGCCAAAACAGGGTTCAATTTTCAGCACCATGTTGGTGCTAAATTTACGACCCATAAAGTGCTTCGTTAAGAGCATAGGTACTACCATTAGCAGCCTATCAGCTTAGCACCATCTAGCACCCAAACGTGTGCAAAGTTCAATTTTCAGCACCTAGTGGGTGCTTACTGTCAGGAGGGTGCTAACACGTTTAGCACGTTTAAGACAAAGGTTCTTACATTATTCAAACCTAGCACCCAATCTTAGCACCCAAACGGTGTGCAAAATTCAAATTTTCAGCTCCTAGTGGGTGCTTATCGCCAGGTGGGTGCTAATTTTAGCACCTGTAAGCACCCAGTTTTTGCAGTCGGTTACTGTCTCTAGCACCATAGCAGCTCGAAGTACCAATAGAAAATCCAACGCGGGTGGGCGGCAGGGGTAAAAGCCCTGTGATCCATCAGCTTGAAATCTGCGCAAAGTGACACATTTAATGAAGCAGGAAAACTAAGCAATTTGTAAAAGAAAAATTAGTTTGATAACGTCTAATAAAGCAATAAGCAAGCTAAATCAAATTTTTCGCTACTTTGCTACTTGACACCAGCCCCCCCCCCAACTTTTAGAAACGCCGATCTGGCGTTTGCCAGTATAATAGCTGCGATTCACATTTGAAATTTACGCTTCCAGCTGGCGGAAACAAGCTTGGCATGGCCTGGTACGATTAATAGGAAATGCATAAATGTTTTGCTCTTATATGCCCAAATCTCAGTTAAGGTTTAACGAAGAACCATCCATAAGCCATAAACAACTTCCAAGAATCACTCGTTATCCTGACACAAATCGACAAGCAAACACTGTTTACATTGAACATGTATTTTGCTAAAACGAGATCATGATAGTACAACTATCAACTGGTGTCAAACTACACTATACGTCACCCGGTCGTCTCAAACTAACATAATAACGGAAGTGTTAACCGCAAATCATATATCATGACTTCATGATAGCTAAACTCAACTGGTAACTACAAATGTAACTACTGTAACTATCAAACTGGCTCAAACTTGGTCGCCGGTCTCTGAACTCAACAAAATCATGATAGGATCATGCAGTATAACTCAAAAACTGTCAACCGTTCTTACGGTGATTTCCTGTGGTCAGTTGTTGGACAGCTTCAGGCACTTCTGCGGCGCGTTTGTACCCTCATCAACCCCCAAGATATAGCGATGAATAAAGACATCAAAAGTTTAAGTTCAATAAGTTGTGGGCCATCACAACCCCCGCCACGGCCGCGGATTCACTCTCTGCGGTGGTCAGGCACAACCCGTCAGCAACAATCTCCCCCCGCAGCACGACTGGATGCGGATACTTAGCTGTCATGCTTTCTTCATCTTCGTCCATTAGCACATGGGCGGATCCAGAGGGGGAGCCACGGTGCCATGGCTCCCCAAACCACCCAAAATCGGCGCAAATTTGACACATTTCCTAAGATTATCGTAAGGCTAAGCAATTTTTACTCAGGAAAGTTTGTTTTAAATCAGTTACTGATACATAAGCAAGTGAAAACCGATGAGTTTTCAGAAATGTGTGAGATTTTTGGGGATTTGGCTCACCCCAAACTGACATCACCCGTTCTGGATCCGCCTATGCATTAGCACGTCATGCAGCTGAACTCACATCAGTTGAGTCAACTGCTTCACACCTGCCTGTGGTTATTGAAGTCAGACATTGTTATCATAAAGGTAGTCACAAAATTGCTTAAAAACGCGCTGACTGGGGGAGGGGGAAATATTGCCCCCTGACGAGTTTTGCATTCTCAACAACACCAATTGCCATTTATCAACGTAAAAATTTGTAATCCTTTATACCACATCATTGACATTTCTTCCTGTGAAAAAAGGGAATCGTCGAAAAATTGGTGACATATATAAACTTTTGTTGACATCACTATAGGTCATTTACACGAGTTCGACGATAACCGCCAAACTTTAACAGGGCCGTACAAGGACATGCATTGTGACTAAATGCAAACAAAAAATTACCAAAAGATATGGAAATGTCAAGGCCTACAAATGGCAGTGGCTTCGAACTTTGGAAACAAAATTGTTTTTGACCCAAACATGTCAAAATAATTATTTTAGTGGGAAAATTGTAACAAAATCAAAATTGCAAAGATGTTCAAAAACCCGAAATATATGTTAGAGAACCATATATTAAAATAACCAAACCAAATTCCAAAGCAATTTCTTTATTGTTAAGTGAGTAATGGTTCCCTGTATGGTAGGTGAGACGTAATATTTTGAAATTGCGTTTTTTTGCTTTTGACAAAATATAAAGACAAATCAATGTTGGCCATGTATTTCTGAGATAAAACTGGTCTAGAAACATGCCTTTTTTGTTAATATTTATCAATTACAAAAATTGACCAATTGACCTGAATTTGACTTCAGCTGACACTTATTTCATTTAAATGAGCTCAGATGGTAATTGATTATGCACCCATCGATTCTACGTATACAACAAACCCATAAAATATGTGTCGCATTACTTCGAAAATCTTTTTCAATTAGTGACCTTTTGTGACTGACCTCGTGACCTTGCACTTTGCCAAAAACCTCCTTTTCTTCTCGTCGGGATGGTGTATCATACCTTTTTGGGCATTTTGTGATCATGGTCGCAATCAAAAGGCTCTGGATTTGGCAAGTAGGTCCATGAAAACTTCCAAATGTCTCGATTTTGACCTTTGACCGACGTTGACCTGATGTGACCTTCCAATAAAAAAATTAGAGTATGATTTAGATGTTGTCTCAATGAGAGCTTATCGAAAACGACGCTTGTGCGTCCTTTGCTATTATGATCTGATCATGAGATAACGAGGGGCAATACCCATGTTCAATGGTGTTCGGATAAACCCCGGTCAAGCGCGGGTTAAGCCGTAACGTCACAGAATATTAATTTCAAGATGCTTTTATTTCAATGTTGTAAATTTAAGGAAGTTAGGGATTAAGGCGATTTAAGTTTGTGTGAAAAAATGCCAAAAGACGAGAAAAATGCGCTTAGATTTGTATTGCGTGCGCACCCTACCCAGCAAAAAAACATAACATACTGCAGTTTTCAGATGAAAAACGCACCAGAGGGTCCTTTTTGAAACATAATTGAATAATAGGCGAGCCCAGGTAGGGTAAAAGTGGGCAAGGAAATAGTAATGTAAATTGAAGTTGCTGGTAAAATAATAAGTGTTGACTTGTTAGTATTATAAAAGCGGGAAATATTTCTACCAAAGTGGTTTGCGCCTCCCCAATTTTGATCCTGAATACGCCTATGATGAATTAAAATATTCAAAACGGAGCTATCGATGACCAGTAACTTATTCCTATTCCTTTGTAGCAGCATGACTGGGTTAATATTTTTAAATTTTGACTCCCTTTTTCGGAAACCTGGCACCGCCTATGGCACAAAAATATGTTTTACAACTGTGTCGTCTGATACAAAATAACGAATCATTGCATTTATCCAGAAAAAAACATCAAAAAGCTGTTATCGCTTTTACTTCACCCCCAAATTTAGTGACCTGCACACGCCTATGATTTTTGAATTTCTAAAATCGTCATCAAATATCATTATCCTACTCAATATCTATCGGTTCCTGTTAGTTGCGCTAAAATCGTTTGATAAACATGGCAGCTGTGTTGGATCAAAAATACATATATTTTGTTGTAGTTTTTGGCCCCCCATTGCCCCCTATTACAAATTTACGGAATCCATTTAGTTAGAAATGTAGATCGTGTTAAGGGAAATCGAACACCGTTGATTGCCTGAAAATCGGCGACATAAACTAGGCGGGTACGTCCGTTAGTATTAAGCCAGCTGGCTATCCGCTTATATAGCCAGTATGTGCCTAGTCGGTCTATACTAACGCGACACTCCCCGCCTTATTATTAGGTTGATCCCTGATGCATATACCTAACAATCGACATCACATTTTAGTAACTACAGGCATGACTTCCCAATGACATTATGGACGATTACCTACCTCAGGTAGGAAAAGCAGGAGTACAAACAAATACAACTCAAGTTTCTGACTCAGTTGATTATGGCTAGCGTATGTACATATGTATGTACCTACCTATCCTTTGGCCAAAACACAGCAGAAGCGTCACATTACAAACTATTTTTACATCAGCAACACAATGGAAATGCGGTATGCGGCAATACTGAAACTGAGTATCAAAAACGTATGACATACCCTCCAGTTCTGCTCCCAGATCAGGGTACCTATAAACGTGTGCCCCCTGCAGCACAGCCATCCACGCCTTACTGCCACAAAATTGCAAATGCGCCGCAAAAACACGCGCGCGCGTGCGCGCTTATCTGTATAAGCCCTGCTTTTATCAGCACGACAAAACATCCTATAAGCAGCTGGCGATGCTGAACAAAGCTAAGAAAAAAGCATCCAAGTTGGCGTGATTTTCCCACCAAATTAGATGAGCCCATACTTTAGCGGGTGCTCGATAGACCCAGCTCTGAAGTTAGGATCAACGTGCTGGAAATGTTCGGTGCCCTTAGGTCAGGAACCACTTAATTGCTTCCGTGCATTGGTGACTTCGCTTCGCATGTCATGTGGTTTAGTTTCTAGCACCAGGAAGCCCGCGGACGCGCTTAGAGTACGGCGCGCATTTTCCGCGTACAGATCTTTGTAGAAGCAGTTATGAGGCTGAGGATGCTAAATGTAGAGCATTTTGAGTGCTTGTTAACGCACCTGCAGGTCTCTTGTTCCATAACCTTAGCATCCTAATAGCACCCCAAGGTGCTATTTTTTACAGTGTATAGGGCAGCGTCATTCCCTCCTTATAACACACCCTCGATTCTTTAGATACCCGGGAAGCAGCCCCCCGCAGCCTTGTTATTCCTCGCTGGCTCATCAATGCATCAATATAGCTTTGTAACTATCATCTGGTGCATATTTTAGTCCTCGGATGTGGTTGGATCCTGGTTCGCCGGTTCTTTCAAGAAGACAGTGACGTCCACTGTATAGCTGTGAGTATTGTTTGTTTACCATTAGCCGGTAATTAACGACTGCTGGTGTACAGTTGGGGTCGGCGGCTGAAGCTGGTGTGGCCAGTGTTCCGGTGCAGTGTCGTGTTGGGCTTCCTGCGCGGTTCCACGGTTATAAGTGAACTGTAGTGAGCACACTGCACACCTGTGAGGCCGGCCGCTTGTTGACCTCTGTTGCCCGGCTGCTGGGCTGGGCTGGGCAGGTCCCTGTGGCCGGCGCTGGCTGACCGCCGTCGAGTCGACCCGGCTAATTTGGGAGAGCCCTGCTCTCTGTCCGCCCTCTCGCGGCGGACCCGAGCCCGGCTCGCCGCCCGCCACCTGCCGCCGCCCATCGCCGTCCACCGTCCACCGCCCTCTGTCCACCGCCCGCTGCCCGCTGCCCGCTGTCCACCGCCCGCTGCCCGCTGTCCACCGCCCACTGCCCTCTGCCCGCTGTCCACCGCCCGCTGCCCGCTGCCCGCTGCCCGCTGCCCACCGCCCGCTGCCCGCTGCCCACCGCCCGCTGCCCGCTGTCCACCGCCCGCTGCCCGCTCTCCGCTGTCCACCGCCCGCTGCCCGCTGTCCATCGCCCGCTGCTCTCTGTCCACCGCCCGCTGCCCGCTGCCCGCTGCCCGCTGTCCACCGTCCGCTGTCCGCTGTCCACCACCCGCTGCCCGCTGCCCGCTACCCGCTACCCGCTACCCGCTGCCCGCTGCCCGCTGCCCGCTGCCCGCTGCCCGCTGCCCGCTGCCCGCTGCCCGCTGCCCTCCGGCGCTCGAGGCCCGCCCCCCACCGCCGCCCACTCGGTAGACTCCTTACGTAACACACGTAAAACGAGGACATTGATGTTCCAGTCCGCATAACAGCGTTGGCGGGTGCCCAAATTTCGCCCCGTTTTATTCTCGTTTCACTTGTTTTGATAAGAAGACTTGGTGCAAAGGAACTATACAATATATTTGCAAACTACATATACCGCTCACTGCCCTGACCCTTTTCCCGACGAAAATTTATGATCAGCTGAACGGAATGGTTACATAAAGCTGCCATGAAGGGTCGCACTTGTCAGTGGCGGGAAGTTGGCCAGGCGGCTGACATGTCCCGTAAAGTGCCGTCTGCCAGCCACTTGTGATGGACCGTAGCCCCTCGGATGACATTGAAAGTATGTATGTACTATGTATGTACAGCCGGTCTATTATGTATCTTCCCTTTTTAGTTTTTAAAACTCATCTAATTTCACTTCTGTGTACATGATACAAGCGGAACATGTGATACCTACCTAGTTAGGTATTAGGTATCACATGTTCCCTTAACCCGCGCGCGTTGAGGGGCGGGTAAAATATTACCCCCCTCACGTATTTCCGCCTAATCAACTTTAAAACCGTACAGATAACGACGTCAAAATTTCGTACCTTATCTCAGCATCCAATTTGACGTCTACCTCAAAAAAATCATTTAAAAAAATTGAGAACTTTGGGAGATAATGACGTTTTGATGGACGTTCATTGCATGCCATTTTTGGTTGAATAACGATAAATGTTTGATGCATCGTAGAAAACATAGCTTTAAAGCAAATCGCAAAACGCCAAAACTGTATAAGAAAGGAAATTGTAATTCTCTACAAGATGCAATTTTGGAATTTCATTTGTTTTTGTTTTTGACCCCCCAAATCCAAAAAACTGATTTTTTCAGAAATTTTTCCCAAAAATTGGAAAATTTCAAAGGCATCTAAAAAACCGGAATATATATATTTGAGACCAAGTGTAATGAATACCCAGGACCGAATTTTCAACGTAATAGCTTCGTTTTCAGTGACTGATTGTCTCCAAGCATAAGTAGGTAAATTGACATCATTTTTCAAAATAACGTTTTTTTGGATTTTTTGACCTGATACAGATATATAAATGTCATTTTTGTGCTTTATGAGACAAAACTAACCTAGAAACATGCATGTTATTCATATTCGTCAGTTTTTCAGTTGTTGACCTTAGATGACCTGGATCTTGACCTTTGACGGGGTCAAGTTGCTAAAATATGACTTGTTTCTATCGATTCTTACGTGCAAAATGACCCCTAAAACATGGTGTTCACAAGGCTTTATTTGACCTCCTTCGTGACAGTGACCTTTTTGACCCTGACCTTGAACCTGTGACATTTGCATGCAATTTCACCTTTACTTAATGGCAATAGATGTATACACCTTTAAGAGATTTAGTGCTGCATTGACAGTCTTAATCAAAGGATTTTAATTGAAAGTATTGACCATTAAACTCAATTAAAATCGAACTTTCCATGTGACCTGGACCTGACCTTACATTTCACCTAACTTGAAAAAATTTTCGGGTATGCATTTCGATTCGTTTCATGAGAGGCTTCGATCGCCCGCCTGCCGCGTCTCGCGCCGGTTATTGGTTCGGAAGATAAGAGGGGGGGTAATATTTACCCCCCCCTACGCCGCGCGTTCGGCGAGAGACCCCTACGCCGCGCGGGTTAAATCAGTCTTTCATTTACACAGAAGTGAAATTAGATAAGTTTTAGAAACTAAAAAAGGGAAGATACCTAATAGACCGACTGTACCTCTGTGACACGGTGTGGTATTTAGGTCAGTTGACCCCACAAAGTGCAGGCTTTCTTGTTGTGGTGCACTCAGGGGAGGTGAAGCGTTTTCGGCGTACTTTGTCCCGTTTTCCGGCACGCTTTTGAGGCGCACCTCGTCAGACACACAGCCAGTCACACTAATTGGACCTCATTTATTTCGACGTATCTGCTCACACGGACACGGCACGGACTGCCAGTCGGTCTGGTCTACTCGTCTCCCAGAACGTAATTTTTCGATACGGCGTCAATGGAAGATAAGCGTAAATTTTCCCGATCGACACAGCCATACTGTTCACATGCAGACAAATACGGCGAGTACTTCAGTCGGTGCGACTGAGCTGGACTGGCTACTGAACGTTGCTGAAGACTTGAATCAACGTGCGAACGAAACATGCGGCTTTCGGAGCGTTTTGGAAACAAACGGCGTTGGGGAGTTTCGTACGTCACTTGCCATCCTACAACCCAGGATATACAAACCAGTAATTTGCATAGAATATCGGTTAATGCTTCCTACAGATTGCTAGATACTTCCATTCCACGAGCTATCCATATCCATGGCATTGCTATTTAATAACTTTATTCAAAATGATTGATATTGCCCAACAAATGCAATGTATTATTTTGTTATTTCTTCTTTACAAACGGAGGTCGTTAAATTTATATCGATATTGATCATCTTTAGGAGAAATTACATCAGTCAAATACTTCAGATAATTTTTTGTTATGAATTCAGAGGCCAAGTGAAGGAAACCATCTACCGAGCATTACTGATGGCAATGGATGCCATCATATCTCGAATCTCACACCATGTATTTAATTGCCCATCACTTGAAGGTACGTGGCATGTGACGGCTCTATTGACGCCGAATCCTCCTCCCCTATAATATGCGCACATAGGTGAGCACAGGAAACAGCAAATACAAATAAAATTCGCCCTAAGCATAGCGCAATGATCTGACAGAGCCGCACAAACTTCCGACCGTCATCCAGCACCAATGCCCTTCCCCCCCCCCACTCACGCGCTGTCACTTCCCGCGCCCCGACCCCTGTACCCGTGATCCACGAACGCAGAAACGGCGTCACAACTGTGGAATGTCAACGGTCGCCAGACAAAATCGCAGACAAACTCATCACTGGACATACCATCCCAAAACCAACGCCTCTGAAGGCCGCAACAAGATCCCCACCACCTACAGTGGCTTAAATTGTGCCTACATCGTCCCGCGTTTTTAAATGTGTGGCCTGGATTTCAAAAATGTTTAGAAGCTTTTGCATACAATTATACATATTTAGAAGCAAGAAAAGCTTGATGCTGCGTAAGGCATTTGTTTTGAAGTATTTAGTGCACAGAACAATTTTGTAGAGCTGCTGCTCCAAAACATATTTTGTGTCGTTTAAATTTTAATTGCTCCAAATAGGTTCTGGGCCGGTTAAGTGACTCGAATTCATACCGGCCTTATTAAAGCTATTGTAATAGAAGCTATTGCATCCCTATACGTAGTAAACATTGAGAATGTTAAGAGCGCAAAAGTTGCCAAAATTGACACCACAAGAAAGCTACCAACTTATTTGGACGACACCTTCCCCAAGCTAGCTTATGCAATACGATTGCACACTACTCTGCACTAGCATAGTTCATTTCACACATCAACAACGGAATAAATGCTCCAAAAGTGCAACATCACCATCCACCACCACGCCACACCTCTACCAAGTGCCTTTGAACTAACCGAGCTATAAATTCAACACTTCGTTGGCACTTGCTACATTTTCGACCGCATCACGCGTGGTCGTGACCTGCATGGTCAAACACTGGAGTCTCTCTGGAAACCACACAGATGTCAGCACGCACCTCTGGATGGACAGGCCTCCAAAGTCTCCGCTCACTTCGAACCCGCTGGCTGCGAGGCAGATTTGTCACATGGGGGCGCGCGGAGCATCCGGCAGGTGAGGCGGTAGCGTCGCCCGCTTCCCAGCCCGCCCCAGGTCCTCTCCAGCGCCACAGCAGTGATGATGGAGACGAAAGCTAGCTACAATGCAGCAGGTTGTCGGCGGACGACGTCCGGTCGTCTAGCGGCCGGCCGCCGTCCGCCGGCAGCGCCCCTAGCGGCGGCGGGCGGCGTCAGAGCCACCCCTGCGACATCTGCCGGGTGATGGGCTGAATGCCGGGCAGGTTCGGGAACCGGCCGCCGGGCGGCACCACCAGCGGCTCGCGCGACGACGAGGCCGCCACGCTGGCGTCGGGCGAGACGGCGTGTGCCGCCAGCAGCCGCGGCGACGAGCCGGCCGAGGCGCGCGACTCGATTGACGTCTGTCGCGTCGAGTCGTCGGCATGGTCGTCGATGAAGACGAACGAGTTTCGGCCGGGGCTGCCGCGCGGCTCGTCGCCGCTGGCGGCGCTCGTGTTGAGGTCCAGCGTCAGAGAGGGGACAGGCCGGGGCTGCTGCTGCACGTCGCGGCGCCGCAGACTGCCGGCGCTGGCGTCGCTTTCGACGCTCTGCTGCCGGCGGCCGCTGCGCCGCTCGCCGCTCGAGCTGCAGCTCGAATCCTCGCTCCGGCTGCGCGTCAGCAGCTTGGCGACGCGCGCGTTCTTGGCGGCCTCGACCAGAGTCCCCCAGCGCCTCTTGCTCATCTCTCGCTTGGCCAGCCGCTGCTCGGCGACGCGGGCGAAGCGAGAGAGCCGAAAGGCGGGGGACTTGGCGCCGGCCTCCCGCGCTGCCTCGAGCGCCGCGGCCGACGGCAGCGCGGAAGGCGCCAGCGCGGAGGTAAAGGTCGCCGAGAGCGCGGATTCGCGCCGGCTCGCCGCAGCAGCCGCCGCCACTGCCGGCGGGTGCATAGAGCCCAGGTTGAATCCCTTCATCAGACGCCGCTCCTTCAAACGATTCTTTTTGCCGCCCGACCCTGTCGCAGAAAAAGGATTTGGTTAGGGGAGCATTCTTAGTGACGACTGGAATGCGAGCAAGGACGTTAGTGGAAAGAAACGTTAACAATGGAGCTCGTCCCAGCACTATCATGCATCAAGTACCTGAACTGATTTCATCGATTTGAATTTATAGCAGCGGAAGTGCTGGTACCCGAAGAGATAAGTGAAAATACAGCTGCACAAAGTCGATCACCTATGGGTGAAACTCCATATTCCCCATGGAGTATCACCCATAGCCTCCCCTCTTATCCACACCTTTTCTTGCCCGTGTTGTCTCACCCGTGCCCGGATTGGCTGAGGCCGTGTTCATGCCCGAGTTGCTCAGGATCTCGACCAGTTCGCAGCGGAACGCCGAGATGTCCTGCTTGATCTCGTTGACGTCGTCCTCGGTCACGCCCTGGTTGTCGGCCTTCCGCTGCTCCCGCGTCACGTACCGCCGCACCAGGTTCCGCATGATCGTCTGACGTCACACAAGGTCACGGGCGTTACACGTGACGTCACTACCGTATGACGTCCATGACGTGCGGTGTGACGTTGTACAAAGTGCATCCTATTTGAATCCGCTAAATGGGATTGAGCATTATTATCGCAAGCTATATTTGAGCATAAATGAGATCCGTCATCGGCGACAGCACGAGGAAAAAATAATTGTTCAACATCGTTGACATTCCATTATTGTTGCTAAAATATGTTGGTGGGTTATTTTAAGTATAAGGTCTGTTTGATAAGAAGCAATGTCAACGAATATTTGTGTTATTTGCCATCATTCATTTCATCAACAAAATAGAATTAGGGCTTCTAGAATCAAGTTCAATTTACTGTAACTGGCATTGGGAGGGCACTGCGAAACACAAAACAGAAACAGGCTGTGGTAGGCTTGAAATCATACAAAACTGTGGGATTAGTTGGGACTGATATGATAAACAGAAACAATGCACACCAAACGACAGTTCAAACACACTGAAATGCGGAGTCTATACATTCATAGAATGTTGTTTTGGTTATGTGTATTACATTTAAATGTTAGGTGAATTTTATTTTCGATGTGATATTAATCCTAATGGTTGTGTTGTTACCCAGCGTCACTGATGGGTTGGTCTTTTCCATTTATTTATATATATATATATATAAATTTAGTCCGAATGTTTTGTATGGATGGATTTCCGAGATCAGGACCCGCGCTAAGCAGAGCTTGTTGCGCTGGTCCTGACCTCACCACCCGATCGCGCAATTCCTGTTGGCCGGCAGAATTTAGAGACGACAGTTTTACGTGCCAGACATACCTGGACACGGTCCGGCCCACTACACCCTGCATCAAAGCCAAATATGTGGGAGTGATGGATAACGAGAATGAGGTATTTTGTGTCCTTTTCATCGTCACAAAATTTCAGTTTAGCACAAACTTGACGCAACCAAACACTACCAACATTTACATGTTGTATATAATATAACCAACATTGACATGTTTAATTTTCTATAGTTGATAATAAAACGTTAAAAATAATACCCGTTATAAATAGTTCTAAAAACAGAGGACTTTATATTTTAAACAGTTCTTAGTACTTGTCATTTAATTTGTGGTCCATGCATCTTATAAGTATGTGATATTAACAGCCAAAAGTCATTGGAGCAAAAAAATACGTGATGTTCTTTTTACCATAAGGACCATTCTCGTCATGAGATCGACTCACATATGATTATGTCGCAAACAAGGAGTAAAGCACCCACAACTGAAGTAAGCCAAACGTTTCGCCAAGAAATAGGCAAAGAACAGTAAGGTATCAAAGAAGGCCCAGCACTACACGCATTGATAAGACCAAACTCATTTGCCCTTACCTGATCATCATCATGCCTTTCTTGCTAGGACCGAGTAAACAAAGGTTGAATAATCGTTAATGCTCATTTCGTACATGACATTAACGCACTACAACATAAAAGCTACGTGAAGGACAACTGAACAACAACATAAACATCTATCAGCTAGGGGAAGAAAACACTACCATTGTGTCAAGCTTTATACAGCATAAGATTGGATGGTACGTTTAAAAGGTGACTCAATCTACGTAAGATTAGATTATAGCATATTTAGCACACATTATCGTAGGTACTACGTACATTTTCCAGAGTACCATTGGGTTTACTATGCCTCTCTATCTTGATTCATTCAAAAGTTGTTGGTGAAAAACGTATTTTTCATAAAATGCATATAAAATGACATAAAATGCATATAAAATGACAAATTTGACGAATTTATAGATAAAACCACATGAATGGTACTTCTTTAGTCGAAATATAATTGATCGCTCATAGCATTTTGATGGTCAAAAATTAACATTTCTATGTACTAGGGGTCACCAAAAAAGTGAAAATTGCGATCAATGACAAAATTTGCAATAAATGCCAAATTCGTGAAAATGCGGGGAGCCGGAGAGCTCAATCTGATTGTATTTTAACCAGATTGGTTAACAAAATAGCATACGTTTTATGAAGGGGTGAGAAATGCAACGATGTTGTCATCTATACAATTACAATCATCTATAACTACATCCCAAAACACTGGATAACAATAACACAGTAAAACACTTAAAACATTGTGGAAACTTTTTGTTTCACGTGCATTACCATATGCCGAGCAATGTAAAAAGCATTAGCGCGTGGAGTGTGGTATTTTCCCATTATGCACTGCATACCGCACTGGCGACACATTGGTAAAAGACTTACTAAAACTCTGCTGTGTTATGTAGATATTTGTGATCTCGGGTTTTTCAAAATTACTGCACTCGCTTCGCGCGTGCAGTAATTTCAAAACGCCTCGATCCCACAAAATCTACATACCAGCATCGTTTCAGTAATGCTTAATACAATCAGGCATCAACAGTTACCTATATATAACATGCACATTGCACATTAAAGGCATAGTTTCACTTTAACATAGGGTTTTGAGTTGAGATAGCCAAGTTGTGGCGCATGCTTCGAAATGACTTGTGACCGCTTTCACATGTTCCATGAACCGTCTTAATTATTAATATTCGTCCTAAAGTCGACCGGGTCATACCGCGGGTAACTCCAATCGCTGATTGGCTTATTTGGCTGAGTTGACGTATGATATGACGCACAATGACGTAAACTTGGGCGAAAGTGTTAGTTGCTTCGCGACAAAACATACTGTTCCAGTACCTCATTCTTTTTATTGCAGAATGAACTTTGTCAGGTGATGGCTATGCATAGTGATTTTGATGTTTAAATCTTCTATAAAACCTTTTTCTAAACAACGTTCTGTAGCGTATGTCTAGCGTTCAGCGCTGGCCTGAACGTTACAGGCTCGCGATCAAATGGTTGATCTGTCCCCACGTTCAGTGGTCCCCACTCACCGAACCCCACCTCGCACCAGTACCGCGGTGCCGTGTTTGATTGGCCGCCCGCGGCGCAGCCGCCCGCTGAGTATAGGAAACGACCGCGAGACTGGAACGCAGTGACGTGTAGACCGTGCATGACCCTTGTGACGACATTAATCCAGGACTGACGCCCCAGAGCACCGACAGTGAGTGGCGGTGCGACACCACACTAATTCCATTTTGAAATATTTAATAGTGACGTAATATCTACTTAAAGCAGGTACTGTGATGTTTCAAGACGTTGTATTTTCCGGCATCTCAACAAGTATTTGGGCAGTACCACCATGTATACAACACGATCCCTCACTAAATCAATGACTTGTGTCTGCTTCTCAGCCAGCTTGATCGCATTACTTTGAGGAAAAAAATATGTATTATCACCAAATAATGGAACATTTTTAATTTGCTTTTGTCCGCGTAAATATAGGTTTCTTTGACTTACTAGTAACTGATACTTAATTTTTGCTTCTCTTCATCATTTCTGAGGCTTTTTCTCAATTTTTTTTTTCAAGGTGAACTATTCCCTTTAAGATCGTATTCATACACGTCGGTGCAAAAGGGTACGAGGTATCATGCAAAGGCATCGCTTTCCACCCCCACTTAATATCGTGTCGAGAGCTCTCAGTATTATTTAGCATTCATGAGGTCCGAGCAGGCTCTATGGGCATCACTTAACGTGCGATAGCCATGCATCAGGGGTGACACGTATTGAGAGACCGTGCCGTGAATACACGTGCTGAGGGATATCACGTGCGACGCGCCGATAGCATCCTGCGAACCGGCACGCCACGACGTGGCCACAGTGGCCGACGGTGTCACAGTGGCCGCCGAGAGATCGCATTTGCCCTCGGAAAGGTCAGATCGGGTTCTGAATCCAATAACGATCGTGTGCTCTGGCTGCCCAAACATGCCATCTGCTGAACGAATTTATGGTCATGATGCTCTTCTGCGATCGAGTTACGGCCGTTATAAAATACACTTATGTGATGTAACCCAGTAAATCGTGTTATATTTACTTTTGCAATTTCATCAGAAATTATTTGTATGTTGTTCAGGCTTCAAAGGCCTAATAAGACGATTTAAGCGCCATAGGTGAAGCCTCTCAACGATGGTATTTTTCACAATTTTGTTATATTTCTCTTTCACTTATATTCGTTGTAAATTATGCTTTATTGGACAAGGTCAGGTGTTGTTCAAGGTCAGATGAAGTCAGCAAGCCGGGCGGACCGTCCTCAGTCGTTAGGGGACGTTAAACTTTCGCCTATACATTCTACCGGTGACTGAATTTGTGCAATCGGATGGTGGGTTCAGGGTCTGCGCAACAAGCTTAGCTTAGCGACATCGTGGTTTCTGATCTCAGATATCCATCCTATCAACACACTCGGGCTAAATTTAAAAAATGAACGTCTATTTGCAATTTGACCTACGGAATATAACACATAGAATCAGTAGTGGTCCATTAGGTATTGACTTACATGTTAAATAGCTGTCAGCTAGTGCATGTTAATGGCAGTTGTGTTTTGGGATATTTGGAGAATCGGGTGGCATCCTGTCATGCTGTTTTGTTTTCATCCGGTAAACCTTTCCTTCCTGATATGACAATGCAATTTTATGTTCCTAATCGATCAACAGCTTGCATGCCAAGGCGAATTACAAACTACATTCCAACCGCAAAGTATATAACAAAAGTAAAAGCATATGTAGAAGTGCCAAAGATTGTCTTTCGAATAGATTTGAACTCGTCACATGAAACAAAATAAATCAATTTGACTAATTATGCATCTGACATAAATGTCAGAAGCCAGTGATTTTGTCCGACATTTAATCATCATACAATCTCTTCTGCTTCCCACGTGATGAGCTTAGATTCCGAAATATTGCAGCAAGTTTTCGCCAGCTTTATTTATCCCGACATTTGCTGGGGTCTCAGCTGAGTACCAATGACTAAGTTGGGGAGAGGGGGCAATTCGCCCCCCCCCCCCACCACCACCACCACCACACTGGGTATCTTCCGAACTAATAATCGCAGTGAGACACGCGCAAGGCGGCATTCGAAATGTCTCATTGAGACGCATCTAAAGCATAGTCAAATTGCCAAGTTGAGGTCACAGGTCAAGGTGAGGTTGAGGTCAAAATCAAGTCATTTGAGTGTATGGGTCGTACTTTCCGTCCAAAGCCTTGGATTGTGACCATGATCACGCAAAGTGCTCTCAAAAGTATAGTTCACATCTTGTTTGAGCTGAAGTAAGATTTTTGGCAAAGGTCAAGGTCATGTTACAAAAGGCCACTATGCGCAAAATATCTACGAAAGTAATGCCACATATGTTTTATGTGTTATTTTACATGTATATTGTATAACTCGATAGTGATAGTCATTTTACCACTTCGCTTCATTTAAGTGAAGTTAGTGTCAAGCTCAGGTCAAGGTCAGGTAACAAATAGTCAAAATTTGACATGGATAAATATAATGAAAACTGCATGTTTCTGGACCGGTTTTGACTCAGGAATGCAGTGGTACGTTTGTTTGTTCGCATATGGTCCTTAAAAACCACGGCATCCAATTTTAAATATGTCATGGACATGAGTTACTCATACTTAAAGGAAATAGTTCACCTTCAACATGGGTTTGAGCTGAGATAACATTTGTGTAGCCCGTGTCGAAAAACCCCTAACTGCAAGTTTTCTGGGCTGAAAGGGTTCGAGCGAAATAATTTGGACTTTTTGTCGGAGATGCTGGGGAAATATAATAAGAATGTAAGAATGTGGGCCTTATACACCTGGGCAGAGGCTACACAGTAACCTTATGCGACTATACATTCGAATCTGATTGGCTGAGCCACGTTTGACGTTGCGGAGAGTATGCATATAGTTTTGATAAAATCAATTATGTATGACCTTCTGTCCTGAACCGGCGCGATGTATGGCTATTTTTGACATTATGAAAAGAAGTTGTATTTCAAAATATAATCAAATTTTGTTTAAAAAAAATCCAAGGTGAACTATTTCCTTGCCCATGTTTTTATTTTGCGATAGAAAATCAACATTCTCACAATTCCAGAATAGCTCTTTTGTAGTCCTTGCCATTTGCTATCTCTTGACGTTTTAATTGCATTTGTTATGGCCTTTGCACGGTCTGTTAAAGTTAAGCTGATTTTGTTCTCGTCAAACTCGGGTTTAGTGGCGTCATTAAACTCGCTGTATCTCTCATATTTGTCGTCGAAATTGCTTTATTATCGCACAAAAGACGTAAAATTGATGTTGAATAAGGTCCCTAAATTTTCACGTTGATCTCGCACAATCGCTTTTTGAGCTATCGTGAAAGTTCGTCTTTCGCCCTCCTCCCAGTCACTGGCGGGCCACCACGTCACCAGTGTGAGGGCGCCGCCCTCGGCTGTCGGTCTATATCTCACCTGATACCGATGGTTCCTCTCGCTCGCCTGGCGAACCTTGCGCTGCAACAGTGACGCAGGAAATACAATTACCAGCGGATGGTGCCTGGGCTCAGTCGCCGCCGATAAGACGCAGGCAATGCAATCATTGACCGTGGGGGAGATGTCCCATGTGTGGGTGGATCCAGGATTAGCCAGGTCGACGGAGGGATCGCAGGATCGGGCGGGTTCGTGACCCCCACGCAGCTAGTGTGTCCACTGATAGTCACTTGACTGGCGTGGGGGGAAGTGCGGCCCACCCCAACTCGCGCCTCGGGTGACAAGCTCAAGAATATCGGATTAGTGCTCGCGGGCGCTGGTTTGAAAGAATCCAATCATGGGCTGGCACGCTGAAATCGAGTTTGCAGCAACAGGCGCCACAGATCGCCTGTGAGCCCGGGTTGCGAGGCAGCTGACGGGGTCGGCACTGCCTGGCGACACTGGGACAGGCTGAGCCAGCTGACGGGGTCGGCACTGCCTGGCGACACTGGGACAGGCTGAGCCAGCTGACGGGGTCGGCACTGCCTGGTGACACTGGGACAGGCTGAGCCAGCTGACGGGGTCGGCACTGCCCGGCGACACTGGGACAGGCTGAGCCAGCTGACGGGGTCGGCACTGCCCGGCGACACTCGGACAGGCTGAGGCAGCTGACGGGGTCGGCACTGCCTGGCGACACTGGGACAGGCTGAGCCAGCTGACAGGGTCAGCACTGCCTGGTGACACTGGGACAGGCTGAGCCAGCTGACGGGTCAGGCACTAAGGTGTGTCATCAGTAAACAAAACCAAGCTGAACAAAGATATTCCTTGCGCTGGAGCCAAAGTACACGGCATCAACAACCGTTTCCTCCCGAAAACTTGAATTCGTTTGAGGCGCGAGCCGATCGAATGACGCTACAAACCGATCCTGGCGTTGCAGTCTCCGTATGTTGAGCGCCACCGGCCGCGGCAGGTAACCCCAAGCAGTTGGCGCAAGCGATGCAAAAAAACTTCGCGAATGAAAACGGATGTGCCGAACTCGTTTTATAAACATGATACGTGCAAATGGGCTTTTCTAAAGCTTCACTGAAGCAGTTCAGACCTTGACCTGATGTGATTGTCCTATGCGCAGAAACTTATGTGTTGCTGAGTATAAACTCGCTGTACGAGTACATAGATAGTATTGCTTTTCGACTTTAACTTCTTCTCTAAGACACCTACGTGCTGGTCAACCAAAACGCATGCCCCTATCCATATGAGCAACAATAGATTATGTGGGACACTTTCAACTTTTCCGAGTGTGTCGCTGGTAATCTTTCTTTACATGCATTTGAAAAACACGAACGTAAATAACACATAAAAATTATACCTTGCCGGTCCTTAAGAGGAATACATTAGACAGAAATGTCGTAAGAAATGAACTAACGTGAAATAATACATTTATAGCTAACGTATGATAATAGTAAATGCTTAATAATGAATGCATGAACAATCAATGATACGTGAAGAGTTTCAAAATTCCTTGCTATGAAATAATAAAACAATGTGTTTTTATATTTATGGCGTGTTTCAGATGGTCCGCGGGCTAGCGGTAGGCGGACGGAGCCGTTTGAAACCACGAGGCGCAGCAGGTAAGCAGCGTGCTGGTCCATAGCTTCAGCTGCTGGACCAGGTCAAACCCGGAGATTGGCACGGTGCCCGGCATCAGGACTCCCTGAGTCTCAATTCAAACGTCCTCTCCCAGAATTCGGCGCACAGGTTTGGATGGTTTAAATAAAAAATCGGTCCGTGGTGTGCCGTCAGGTTTAGCAGCAGAGGTTCAGCTGTTGCCGTGTCGTAGGCAGATGGCACTGTAATGACGGGTGACTCGGTGACGCTCAACAGCCGGACACGTGCTTGCCTTTTCGTTCCGGTGGTGACGGTGTGCCGTGCAGCCGTCTGAGCTGAGCAGCAACGTAAGAGCCCAGGATCTTCGCATCCCAGGCATAAACTGGGAGGCCGTTGAGCTTTATAAAGACGATGATCCTCCTGGTGCTAGACAAGCCAAAAGCCTCCACTTCTGCGAGATTGCAGTGACGGCGAGTTGCGGGAACAGTAGTGCAGGTCCGATGGCCATCCGCATATCCGTTCACGCCTAGGCGGGTGGAGATGCCAACCGTCACGATGCGTGGATGCGGTAATGGGAGAAGGGGCGGCGGCATGGCCTCATCACGGCCAGGAAGCTCAGGCAACGCAGTTCTCCACACATAATTTAAAGAAAACATTGTGCTAGAAGGTAATTGGAGTTGTTACTAATCTTCCTCAAAGTGTAGTTCCCGTCTCGAACTTCAATGTAGGTAGTTAAGTACTTGGCACAATGTATCATTGTCCAATGATTGAAATTTCGAAACGGGAATCTGATTCCTTTGAGATGTGAATTAGGTTAGCAATTGCCAGCTACCTTCCGAGTAGATCTTTCTTAAGTGATGGTGGGAGAATCTGGCAGTGCCTGACTTGCGCGTGGATGAGGTCATACCGTGCATCATTCTCTCATTACCGCCAATTCAGCCTCGTGGACGTGTGAACGGCCCTCTCGCACCGACTTGGTTTGAACTGGATAGGGCGGGATGACCCATCGGGCCTGCACTATGTCCGCAACTGCCGTCACTCAGATCTCGCAGGAGTGGAGGCTGTGTGAACTGGTCTTATACGCAGATCATGTCTGTATCGTCACGGCTCCAAGGTTTATCGCTGGGGAATGGCGAAGAATCTGGGCTCTTCCGTTTGCTGCTCAGCTGCGACGGTGCGAACGGCACAGCGTGCAACGAACCGGACGAAGGCGGCGTGTGTTGGCTGTTTGAACTGGTCATCGAGTACATATGCATTAGTTTAATCTGCCAGTTGCAAGCAAGAGCTGACCTCCGCCACGTACTGCTGAGCTGGACCGGACGACCCACGGGACAGAAATTTTTATGGACCATCGGCAAACGACCTGCGCAGGAGAGGTTGGGAGAGGGACGTTGTGAAATTTGAGCACAGGGAGCCGTATGCCGGGCAGTGGCCAAGTCTGGCCGGTTGACCGCCAGCATGAGCATGGACGCAGCGCTGCTGTACTGCTGGCGGGGGGGTTCAAGCGGCTCCGTCCGTCGCGTTAGCCCGAGCGGCGAAAGACACTGAACTATGACAGGTATTTGAAAAAACATTGCAATTGTAATTATAGAATGAATGTTGCAAACTTCTTCACGTATCAATTTGGTTGCTATCATTCATTGTTAAGCATTTACTCATTTTTATACGTTATGCATAGTATGTGTATTGGTTATGCTAACGCTATTTTGCTGATATGTATTGCGTTACATTTAAGGACTTGGCAATGTAATAATGTCTGTGTGATTATTTAGTGCGTGTTTCTCAAATACTGTAAATGGATTAGTCAGCGCCGCACTGCGGAAAAGTTGTATAAGTTATCCTACAGGTAATATATTGTGAGTCATATGGTAGGCATGGTTTTGTGTGCAGCACGTGAGGTGTCTTAGAGAAGTTAAAGTCGAAAAGCAGTACTATCTAACGTACTCGTACAGCGGGTTTATACTCCACAACACATAAGTTTCTGCCATAAGACAATCCGTCAGTCAATGTCTGCAATGCTTATTGGAGCCTAGAATGACCCATTTTTGCACGTATCAGCTTCAGAAGAGCTCAGCAGCATCGTTTTTATACGCGAAGTTATTTGATGCTTGCCGCCAATGTCTAGGTGTTACCTCTGCGGCGGTGCGCTCTACATGCGGAGACTGCAACGCGGGGCGTCGGTTTTATTAGGCGACATTTATCGGCTGCGCTCACGAATTCAGTTTCTGGGAAGAACCGCTGGTGGTGCGTGTACTTAGTGAGTCCAGCGCAAAGGAATTTATTTGTTTAGTTGATTCAAGAGATTCACTCTGATGAAACACCTAGTCGGCCACTGCTGGCGACACCGGACAGGCTGAAGGACCAGTGGACCGGGTGGGCAACTTGCCTGGCGAACTTCGACAGGCTGAGCCAGTGACAGGGTAGAACTGCCTGGCGAACTCTGACAGCTGAGCAGCTGACGGGGTCGGCATGCTGGCGACACGGGAACGGCTGACCCGCTGACCGGGGGGTTCGGCACTGCCTGGCGACAAACTCGGCAACAGGCTGAGCCAGCTGACGGGGTCGGGCTGCTGGCGACACTGGGACAGGCTGAGCCGCTGCGGTCAGCACTGCCTGGCGACACTCGACGGCTGGCAGTGACGGGTCGGCACTGCTGGCGACACATTGGAAGGGCTGAGGCCAGCGGAGTGATGAGTCAGGGATTAAGAGTGGCGTGACATGCCGGCAGCTCATGGGCTGGCTGACAGCGGGGCTACAGCTGTGCCGAATCAGTGACGGCGCCTGACAGATCTGACTTTGACGGGTGTGACATGTCCGTGTTAGCCGGCACAGCGTCCAGTAATTGTCGTCCGATGATTAAACTCAACTCGGCGTATGGTGGGGCTTCCCCGGCTACGATGGAGAGCAGACGCCCCGGGATGGTGCAGAACTTTGGAAGTCAAGAGACAGGGGTAATTACTTGTCCCGAGCGGAGCGACACTTCCACTGAAGCCAGTTATGGGTGATGCTGTAGGACGAATTAGCTATCCAATAGATCGCCACATGTCGTTATAGCTCCATCCTTGATAAAAACGCAATATACGCACTGTATGCGTTAGTACGTGATTGATTGTTTTTCGCAGAATGCGTCGTACAGTGACCTGTGGCCCTTCTAACCTTATGACAATGCCGACGGCGGGAGTAGTGAACTTGAGCTCCGAGCGGCGTCCCTGAAGACCTCAACGGCACACACACTCAACGTGTCTGTCTTGGCTGTCATCCTCCCGGGGAACGTCAAATATTTGACGACAACGTCCTCCAGCCTTTGTTCTCCATTGTTCTGGTAGCACAATCAGATTTCGACAGCGTTTGTTATTCCAGCTAATGTGGCGGTCGAATTCGGGTCTGATTTTACCGTAGCCAATAGAGCTGATGCCTAGTATATGGACGGCATCAAAGCATGCCATCGCCGCTTGATTGTAAACGCTTTGTTTTGCATGCATATAGTATAGTTGAAACCACGTAAATTTTGCATAAGCTACATTGCTTGATTTTTTTTTGCCAAGGTAGACGAGCAAGATTAAGTTATTCAAGTTGGGTATCCCGAAGGTAATAACGAAGGTAATAACGAAGGTTTTAACTAGGTAATTTCACATTAAGTGGATGTATGTCGTTGCAGGCAGCCTCATTCAACTGGTATCAGACCGAGTTGTTTCCACTATACTTCATATCACCGTAATAACAGTTGCGATGCCAACACGGACGGGGGTTGATTTCCGCCCCTCTGGTTTTTCATAAATAGCGGGAAAACGGTGGCGCGCAGCGTCACCAAATTTGGCACAGCTATTTGGGAATACATTACTCACATTGTTTGAAAAAATGACCTCGGGTCATCTTAGGTCAGGTCACCAGGCCAAGTAACGTGACCCAATCTCCAAAAATTGTGCGGTCATACCACTAAACCGGTACGAATGTGTTTGTCTCATAGGTTCACGTCTCCCAATATGCAACATGACCTACTTGGGTTACCAATTGACCTTGTGACCTCATGTCAATTTTTTAAGTTAACCTTACCTGGTCAGCATAAATATTTTTTTTTCGAAGTGCCTTGACGTGTCAAACACGATGGCGTAAAACCTATCTCCCTAACGTTATCAGGTAAAAGTTATGATCGAATAACTGTTTGTAAAGAAATTGCCTTTTTGACCTTGGATGAACTCTGGAGTCTTAACTATCAGGCATGAGCTTAAGTTTGAATTAGTTTTGGCGATTGCATTTGCAAGAGCTTTCTATTGCTGTTTTTTCGTTTGTTTATAGCTATCATAGTTCCTAAGATATATCGGGAGGTTTCTGAAGCAAAGTTATAAAAGTGGAAGATCTGACCTTTGATGACCTCTGATCTTGTGACCTCAATATTGACATGACATAAATAAATACCGAAGTAATTTTGATAGGGCTTGTCGCGAGCTATATAACACCGTTTTTCGCTTGTCGCTACGCTTCGTGGTGTTCGAGATCTTAGGGGGTGCTGAAATTCCCCCGGCCGTTCGTGTTTGGCGCAGTGTTTGGGCCGTGCGCGTGGCCCCAATTCAACATGCTTCCAATTGGACCGGCGCGGCACCGGACTCTTGACTGGACGCTGGACTGTGCTCAGACTGAGATCAGCACTGGACTGTGTTCACGTTCAGTCCTAGATCAGCACTGGATTGTGTTCAATCCCAGATCAGCGCTGGATTGTGTTCAATCCCAAATCTGCGTTGTGCTGTTTTCAATCCGAAATGTGCGTTGACTGCGGCGCGTCATGCACTCAGCTAAGCTACCTATTTCCGGATACACGCGTCTGGATGCGACTAAACACAATAGGCGACGTATTCGGCATCTGCCACCAAGCTCCCTTGCTGCCCTGAATTACTGCTCGTGGCAAAGTTCTGCCTCTCGGGAATGTCCTTTTGCAACGGGACCCTTCCAGACGACTGGGAATGTATCAAATACATGGTGTGGCTATTAACTCGCAGACGGATGCTCTGGGCGACCGCTGGGTACACCGAGGGCTTTGAGGACTCGAGGGCTGTGGATATTGGACAAGGCCGTAGTTGTGCGGGTTAATGGCTCGGCTAATGCACAGTTGTCTAGCGAGTGAGTTGTCACGATGACTAGCGAATGAGTTGTCACGATGCACACAGCGCTGCTATCACGATGCACGCCCAGCTCCCGGCGGCAGGAACAGCCGCGCTCCTGTCCAGCATGCCACGCCCCGTACACGGCCACTGCTCACCACAAACACGTGCTCCTCCAGCATCGAGTTCTGCACACACGAGCCACCAAATGGCACAGGTCAGACGTCAGAGCACACGGGTCACGGTCAGTCCAGTGAGAGCGTCTCGGAGTCAGGGAGTCGGCGCTGCCTGCTTAGATGTGTGAACTCAAGCCGTGTGGATACTCACCGAGAGTTGTGCAATTCGAGATATTGGTAATTGATAAGCCGTGATAAAATTAAAGGCAATAATGTTTACGGTGACAAACATTCATGCTGATAAATGTAATGGTTTAGAAGTAAGTACGGTTGAAATGTGTACTGTGTATGGTTGTTGTTGAAATGCATCGTCGCTGTACGTACATCATTCACCGACATCATTCCCCGGCAAAGTTGTATCTGGCAACCTATGATTCTGAGTGGCAGACGCTCAATAAGTCAAACACACAGTCAATGGTGCGTTACATCCAGAGCTAAGTGTACAGGACAAACGCTTCGCAATATCATCAACCTGCTATGTCACAGCAAGACACATGCTCGTGGCCCACGGGTCACGAGTTTTAAACACGTATGTTTGAATGCCTTTGCTCAGGTGCCCAACATATGGGGCATTCCACGACAAATCGAATTACCAAAGCTATGTCATTGCCAAGAGTTGGGTCAGAGTCCGTTCATCAGAGTCCGTCTCAGTGTGTGATCGCTTACCCGCACCGTCCGCATGTGCTCCTTCCGCGCCGCGTACGAGTGTCCGCAGCACTTCCGAGCCATCCAGCGGAACATGTAGTAGACGGATTTGGGCGCGATGATGATGTTGAAGGGCGGCGGCACAGTGCCGCCCTCCTCGAAGTAGCTCATCCAGAGCTTGCTGCGCGCGAACTTCCACTCGGTGTCGGCACGCTCCTGCCGATCGGCCCGGTCAGAGGTCAGAGGTCAGAGGTCAGTCAACGGCAGCTGAGGTCAGCTCATGTCAGCCAGAGGCCCTCCGAGGTCAGATGAGGTCAGCCAGGGGTTGGTCGGGGTCAGTAGCGCTTAATGCTGGTCAGAGTTTGTTACAGAGACAACTGATCACATCGGAGGGCCTTTCGAACACCAAGTCAATGTAAGGTATTATTGTGACTAAAAAAGTGAATAAGACTGAAGCCTCGCATTCATAAACATATGTAGGTAAAATAGTATAGTAATTCAACATGTTCGTACGGAATAAACATATGGTGCAATTTGCACTTTAAGAAATTAAATCGCGAAATTCAGGGTTGCACAAGAAGTAAACAAACCCACGGTTACATAGCAAAGTGGTATAGGTATATATGTACACTAATTCTTAGCATTTTGCAAGACTCAACTACAAGAGGACCAGACCTCACAATCACTACAGCAAAATAAAATAGCACCATATGTCATGCATTTGTTTACCACAAATATTGCATTACTGTACAAGAGCCTTTCCAAATAACAAGCATAGTCAGCGAGCCATCTGCAAGAACTTGAGACGATGAGAAAAGTTCTGCTGTTCGCGGTAGCAAAAATCTAGTTTTTGACGAAAGTTAGTCTCCGTTGTCCAGGATCTCGAGCATATCCATTGTTGACACTAAACACGTATAGGTGCACTGGTCATAGCGTTGTTGCTTTTTAATTAGTTTTCTGGAACCATTCTTCCTTCATCATGATTATTGTCATTGTGTTTTGTGATAGTCTATCCGTTACATGGCCCATAGTTGGTTCTTCAAAGACGGCAGTAAAATGGTCGGCTCTCTTAACCCTCGCCCTACGGGGTAGGGTCCTAAAACGACCCCCCTGATGTTTTTTCTTGTATAACTTTTTACACACTCGACCAATCTTTCTGACATTTTCAGTAGCTGAGTTTACAACAATAATACGTATGCTGACCGAATTCCATTGAAATTGGTCAAGTAGTCTAGGAAATAATAACGTTTTAGTGACGTCATGCTGGTGGAAAAACGATAAATGTTGGACAAATCGTAGAAAATAGAGTTTTACAGCAACTAGCAAACGAAAAACGGCGCAGATAGAAAATAACATTTTCTTTTAAATGGCAGTCTCATATTTTCATAATTTGTTTTTTTACCCACAATTTTTTTAAATCAACACAAAATCACAATTTTCAAAGCTGCTAAAAACGGAATATATATATATAAGAGAACTGAGTGTGGACTAGAACCAATTTGAAAGCAATATCTTTAATTTTGACTCCTTACATATGTGTATGAAACTTATGATGTCATTTTGTATATTAAATTTTTGACTTTTTTGACCAGATACAAAAAAATAACAACTTTTGTGGATTTCTGAGACAAAATTGGTCTAGGACTTTGGATTTTTATTTACATTGATCAATTTCTCATTTTGAGGTTTTCTGACAGCAAAATCGACATTCTTGACGTGGTCGAGTCGAGGTCATTCACTTGACCTGGAAGGTCACCCGTTGACCTGAAACATAAAATTTGCATGCCGGTAGATTCCTCACATGACGGGCGCAACATGCTGGTTTGTACTGCGTTGCTCTACGTTTCTTGGTTTGGAAGTTAGCAGAGGGTCGTTTTAAAAAACCCGTAGGGCAAAGGTGAGAAAAGGTCCCGTAGGGCGAGGGTTAAGACATGATTTTGCATATTCCATCTCTTTTGAAAGCTTTAACACATCATTGCTATATAATTTCACATACTAGATCACAGTTGAAGTCTGAAATCATCTGATAAGCAATAAATACATTTTTGAAAATTATAATGCGAATCACAATGGTCAATGAGCGATGTTGAATTGCTACAGGATATACTTTATCGACTACAAACGAGACATAATTACATCCAGTGGGTGCGTGAGCGCCCTATACATACTCTGTTGCAAAAATCCGCGACCTTTTTTTCCACTCTGCTGTCTAGCGACAAGAAGTAACAAGATAGACAACACTTTCGGGCACAGAAAAACTGGGTGGCACAACCAGACGGAACACAGTACCATGGATGAGAAATTTCGTTGAGAAATTTCGACGATATTGTGCTATTTCTCATCCATGACAGTACGTAGTAGCTACCGTACGCGTATATTGAAATGCAATATTGCGATCAGTGAAGACCACGAAAAATCCAGTGAGAAAACTGCGGTGCGTTACCAAAGAACAGCGATTTGACGATCCCCATGGACCAGGGTGTGGCAAAAAATACTGTTTGAATAACATAATCTAACTTTCCCTAACCTTAACAGCAATTACGGTCGAAGGGACCCACGTTTAGAACGCTCCGCTCGCGTTCGCTCGCTGCGCTGCGCTGCGGCCCTACTGGAGGGGGGGGGGGGTAAGTGTCCCCCCGGATGCCATGCTCCATCTCGTAGACATTCTCGTAGACAACCATCTCGTACAGACACCTCCGACGCAATCTCGTAAGACAACATTAGTTATGGGGATCGTCAAATCGCTGGTTGTTGGTAACGCACAGCAGTTTCTTGATTGCCTTTTCAGGGTCTGCACTGATCGCAATATTTCATTACAAATTACGCCTACCGTACCCAGCAATCAGTTCGCACGGCGCTCACCAGGTGACTAGTTCGAGCAAGCAGCCATTCTAAATTAGGCAGGTGAAATACACAGACGGGCGATCTTAAACCTGAGCGAGCACCGATCATCGCAGGCTGCCTCGCAATGCATTATGAGCATGGCATATAGAGTAGCAGATACAGGCGACGTAGATGCAGGCAGAAGTCAGGGGCGGAAACAGACAGACGGACTGGGCGTTCTAAACTAAATTACATGATGTTATCAGAGGTGACGCGATCGTGGCATACTTGGTAAGTTCAGAGGTCATGCGACTGAGTGTTATGCCGTCGCGAAATAGTTTGCAAAAATAGGGGTGGACAAAAACACAGAGCAGTAGAGCAAATACAGAGTACAACGTCACCGCTACTGGTCGTCTCTGGATCCGCCCCTGACGTGGTTGCGGCGCTGATGCGGTGGCCTCTAAGGTCAGAGGTGACTGCCCTCTAAGGTCATAGGTCGCACCCTCTAAGGTCAGAGGTCACACCCATCACCGCGCAGCGACAGCACAGACAGCGGGTATTGTCACATGGCGGCTGAGCAGCGGGCACGCACCGCCCCAGGCAATCAGCGGACAACAAAGAGACAGAGAGAGAGGCACGGCCGGCGGCCAGGCGGAGCGTCACAGCCGTCCGGGAGGTGAGCGCGGGCCGCGGGACAGGCCTCAAGCGTGGTTCGCACCGCACCCGCCACGGTCACTCGGCTACTGTCAGCGGCGCCTTACCGCGTCGATGGGAAGACTCCACGAGCCGACAGCGGCTAGTGAGGGAGCGGCGACGCCGGGCTCGCTCGCCCGGGGTCAGTAGGGGGCACAATCACGCGGCCGGCCCAACCCCCCGGGGCAGCGACGCCCGCCCCTGCCACACCACCACATGCATAGCTACGGGAGCAGGCCGGTGTCGGTCGAGTACGCCTACCTCGATAGTATTTTGGCTCTTTGAGCTCTTCTGGCCAAGAGAGCTGGACGAGACCTAAAAACGCAGACGTTGATTATATGAGGCAGAGTCTCGCGCCGACGAGTGCTGTGGCAGAGCGGGTCACATTGCTCCGGGGTGACTAACGGAAAGAAACATCACGTTTCTGCTCCCCAGGGATAGCGTAAGACACCTGCCCCTCTGTCATGCCTACCTTCTTATTTTGAAAGATAGGGAATGGCTAACGGAGGCGTCACAGGCATACTAACGACGGCTGCGGTATTGTTCCGTGTTTTCTAATATCAATAAATATGTTCGGGAATCAAAGATTGTGGTGTTTATTCATACACTAAAACAGGGACAAATCACATAGATATGTCTCATTGATAACTGCATCCGTCTTTGCTGTTACGATCATCATGATATCCTTTATATGAAATCATGATTGTTTTGTTGATTGTTTTGTTGTTAGCCCCATGGAAAAAATATTATTATATAATACATACCTACCTACATCGAAACCCCTGAGTACCTGTGTTTTCATCGTGGAAGTTTAAATAAGTTCATTACTTCCCATTTGTTGTCATGTCATTACGTCGCATTATTTTGCAGAATGTTTCGTGTTGGCGTTATTTCTATCTCGTTATCTCATCACGCCGATTATTTTTGGTTTGTTGTTTGGACAAATAGCTAGGTGTGATTTCGATTAGATATTCAGACCTTGTAAACTCTATGCCCTGCGTCACATCTGCTTCCCTTCTACATTTTTCACTCTAAAATACTTCTGAAAGCACCTCGAATAAATCAAAATGAAGTTTAAGTTGGTAAAAGTAAGATATATTTTGTAATTTATAGTTTGTTTGTGTAGCTTTATTTCTTTTTTAGTAAAGCTGTTTTTAAAATATCAATTATTGTCTTAAAATATCTAGCATACTTGTATCGTGTCGATAATTGTTATGCCATGAAGAATACCGCTTGCATTTCAATCTGGCAGCTACGAGGCAGCTCGTATTATATATATTTTGTTTGCTGACGAATTTCTTATATAATGCCAACTAAATGCACTGAGATAGGTTCGTGCTCAAGTAGGTACCGACAAGTAACCTTTATAAATGGGCATTGCAAATGTTTGCTGCTCATTGTTGTGGGTTCATGACATTCAACAATACTTTGCAGTGAACATCATGAAAAACCGTATGAGATTTGTAGACGTAAAGGAAAGCAAAATATGCAATAATGATAGCATGCCTAAACTGCAAACTGTGGCATTACCCGACGAGGGATCTCCGTCACAAGCTGTAAAATGTCTGTAGAACGGTATTCACATGGCTATTTTACCAGCAGAGATGCCATTAGCGCAGTGCTAATAAGCCGCCGCAGGTGCAATATACAACCAGCCACAGATGCTGCAAGCTTGCCTCAGCTGAGTGTTCACAACAGTTACAGCAGGTAGTGACGCGCCGTGCCGTGACCAGATAGAGGCATTGTGACGAGTATGTTGTAAGCACACAAACCACAAGGACAATGTTGGTGGTCCGAGGAGGCCGGTGTAAACGGTCCGATCTTTCTCACAAGGTGTATGTGGAGTGCAGACAGGTTACGTTCACTGCATGCATTGGTGAGTCTCGGATTCGCGGAGGACATTGCACATACATGCAGATGGTTACTGAAACGTCATATTAACATATGTTATAAATTAGCATATATATTATATATACTTTTTCGAAAGATACATACATTCAAGTAACGTGTCCCATTTTGCATGCTTTTTCACTAGTCCGCCATTATTAGCCGTTTTCACGATGTATTATTTTGCGCGATTAAAAAAAAAATGTTTTACAATGTTTTAGTACCTACTAGCCGTTTTCACGATGGACTAATTTGCGAGAAATGTTGTAGTCCTCGCCCTACAGTCCCGTAGGACGAGGGTTAATGTTTGTTTTCTCGCAAATTAGGCCATCGTGAAAACGGTTACTGCTCAAACATTTTAAAATGTTTTGATAAAACATTTTGCGCAAAATCGTGAAAACGGCTATTGTGTGAAATAGCTTCCATATCTGAGCTGCCATACGCATACCGTCATAAAGTGCTATTGAAGTTTTTGAGACCATGGAAGAGAAAAGAGAACCATGTTTATTTTTCGATGGATCTCCATCTATCGTAAGAATAAATTTTGGGTGGGGAAAGGCAGTGTAAGACAAAATCCACCGTGGACCAATGGCTTGTGTCTTACTTTGCCTCTTTCACCCCTCCATTAATGTATTTTTTGTTTTTCAGCTAAAAATACCCCGTATAGCCAAATTGCTAGACAACTGTCAAGGTTTCCTATTTTCTTTGATATTTTGACCACATTGATTTCTTTGGAATGGCGCTTACCCGTTAAACTATCTTCTTTTATTCGTATACCTTACTGTCAGCTTACAACAAGACGTCTGTCGTATCACCAAGCAATGACAGAGGTTGTTTTAACGGAGGATTTTTACACATTATGTGGCAGTCTTAAACGTCTTTATTAAACTTTCGTTTAAAGCCATCATATATTTCAAGGCTCTGAAATCTGGCCGATATTGTACAGACCTATGACGGGTTGAGTAAGTTGACCTAATACAGTGGTTCACAACGGCAAGGATATGGTTCCCTCTTTTGATGACCAGAATGATGTTACCGGTTACCCGCTCTTCCATTGAGCCGACCGAAGCTGTTCTTGGCTACGAGCTATGTGGTACAGCATAAATTTAGCGTTTGATACTAGTGCCATCTGGTGACAGAAATATAAGTGGATGTGCGATGCTGCTCCTGGTCTCAGTGGTTTCCAGCGTTTGATAATATTTAACCGTAGCACATAGCTGAACATCATTTACCATTACTTCATTAGGGTGTTATTTGCGATAATGTGGTAACAGTGAAAAGGAAACTGAGATCGATGTAGGTGCCACGTGCGCAGTGCCCACAATGCGTCTTCAAAATTAATATTTGTATGATTATTCACGGTTTCAAAATGAGCACGAACAAATTAATATGCAAGTTTTCTTTGGCATGAGACTATATCAGTGGTGGCTGAAAATGTATACAAACAATATCCCCAGTGTCCCGACCTGCCTGGCAACGTTTCTGCGATTAAGTGGGTCAATTTAGAAAGAAAAATGAAATAGCTCGAGGGCGACATGTTATAAGAGTGTTCGTGATCGTTTAACATTTTCTCCCCATTTTTAAAGCGTGAATGATAACCCAACACGCGCATACTATTTCTGATTATGTTTTTTAAATAAATTTGGTCCGAACTTTTTAAATGGAAGAATTTCCTAGATCAGGACCAAGTGAACAGAGAGCCATCATAATCTGCCCCCCAGCGCCCTGCTACCACATCCCTCCGTAACCATATCCGGCGCTCGTCCACGATTGCCCCGGATTAGCTTATTCACGGCATAATTTAACTTAGGCGAAAAGTAGCTTATCACAGTCGATCTCACGACATACTCTCTCGAGGCCAGCCGAGCTACAGGAACCCGAGTCACTTCACTCCCCTCCCGCCCATTCACGCTACCTCTTTTAGGAACGATCGCGACAGCTGCTTATCCCCCCGCAGCGCTTCCAGTACCGGAGCAAATAGCGCACGCCGTCGAAGCCGACGTAATTTGCCTCCCATCCAATGACTCCAGATCATTCTAGTCCTCATACGCGTTTAATCACTACAACCGAGCACTCGCAACACTCCACAAAACATACGGGTCGGAGAGCAAGTAGATCTCTTGCTCTATATATCATTCGCTCAGCTTATTGTAGAGCGATTTCCATACCACGGAGAGATCTATGGTGCGAGGACGAGAGGCCACAGTGGGCCTACTGCGCCTGTTACACGCACCCCCTGTTAGCGTGATAAATTACCATACATCTCTGGTAGCATAGAGTGGATAATTGGATCGAGTAAGTCCGCGTGCGTGACGCGTGAAATGGCTTATTTCCTTGACGACGGCAGAGAGTGTTCTACTTAAAAACATTTTAAATTCCGGGAATGGAACCCGGGGCCTGCTCCGTGGAAGTCCGAAGACATACCACGGAGCTACCGGCTCCCCACGGACAGTGTGGATCGTATTCGTATATATGGATTGTATTCGTATATATTTGCTGCAGCCATATCTTGATTTTGTTAAAGCATTTGATGCTGTTGACAAAATATTGTTTAACATATTTTGCTTATATTTTACTGAGGACGAAATTAATGCGCATAATGATTATGTACAACCTGTTAGATAGGGTGGACATAATCAATGAATCATGGTCAAACTAGTACCTACCCTCACCATACAAACCTGGTGCTTCTATTCGTATACTTTAGTTTTTGTACCGTAAAGGACCTTTCACTCCATCACAGTCAGACATTGTAGCTGTCAAACTCATTCAGTGCTTATGTATGTACCTACTACCTGTTGATAATTTGGTCAAATGTCCTTCGTGAAAACAGGATAAGGTGGAAACACTCCTGTAACAGAAAGCGTTTGGATGTTGAAGCGCTTTCATCGCTATCTATTTTTGTTGTTCAAGAGATGAAAATATATACTATACTGATGATATAAAAAATGTATCCAAATGCAATATCATACAACAGTTCAATACTACGGGCAAGATGTAATACGATAGATTTATAACAATTCCATCTGTCATTTAACATAACATCGACCTCCTATGTATTTTGTTGCGTTTATGAAATGCGTTGAATGCAAAACATTGTATTGCGGTTCATCACAAAGAGCTTGCAAAGTATATGATTCATTGGCACAAGTCGCAGTCTTTAAAAAAGTTAACAGATGGACTTGAACGTTTGTTATTCGACTTGAGTACGGTTATGTTGATATAGTCATATATGCGGAAAGCTGGAGACAGTACTAGAAACACCAAGTTTGCAGAGTGGCTTGGGTTTCGTGTGAACTTTTCATTATTCCTGTCCGGCCAACGGTACAGCCAGTTAAGTGAAGACAACCAAAGTCAGCGGCATGACTTAAGTGCAATATGGGGTGTTGTACCAACTACATAGATGCATGCAAGAGACGCTGTTCATTTGGTATTTACATTTGTTTGATGATTGCCAATCTGAGTAGCATGCACAAGTATGTTTTTGATATGACTGTTTGATGACTGTTGATTCGGGAAATACTAACAGTTATTCATTGGATATTGCATCAACTGCTATCCATGAATGGTCTGGAATTGTTTTTATTGTCTCAATACAGAGTGGTTTACTCAATTGTTTGCCGATTTGTAAAATTTGCCATCAGAACCTAGAACTTTAAAACTTGCTTGATCGACCATTGGGTCAATTCAACCCTACCCAACTGATCTTAAGCTGTATACATATGTACATCTTGCGTATACTTGACATATTTTACAAGATAAACATCTGCAATGATGAAGGATTTCATGTGAAGTTCGCAGTCTAAAAAATCAGGCTGGCTCAGTGCGTATTTACAGTGTGGGAAGCAGCATTGCTAAGAGACCATCCGAGCGGTCGGCAGATGGCGGTCGGTGCCTCTGGCGCCGGTCACTAGCTCAGGCTCAGGTCAAGATGCGGGCCAATGTCAGACGCTGCCGCCAGGGCGTACTTACTAGCTTTCCTTTGTACTGTGCGAAACAGTCCACGAATATCACTGAATGTAAAGAACACTCATAGCGGGAGTTGGTGGACACACAAAAGCAAAAGGGTAAAAGCAGCGAACCCCGCCCATGGTACATTCACTAATTTTAGTCCATACCCATGGTTTCCGGCCTATCAGCTGTGAGGGGTATATAGTTGGATAATGAAAGCTTAAACACTTCCAACTATGCTATATTTACACTAGTCCCAGCTCGAGGGTTCAGCGAACTGATAACGAGCAGCGTTACTGAGAATACGAGTCGATCCGCAACAGACTAGCGTCGCGAGTTGCCGTGTCAAACCGACTTCGGGGCACTAGGTACAGGTAACACAAGCGGCCACGGCGTCTCGCTCGCTACATGGTCTCTCTCTCTCTCTCTCCTATCTGCAGTTGGGTGTCTCAGCCCCGGTGAGAGCGCTGCTGCACACCGCTCCGCTCCGCCGGGCGCATTGGCTGAGTCCTGGCCAGCGAGGGAGGTAAGGTGCAATGCTGGTACACCAGCGCGACAACAAAATGCGATCAGTGTTGGATGCGGTACGATAATGATCAGGACAGGTAGTCGATTTACTAGAGTTTGTAGTCGAGATAAAATGGGTGCTTGAAAAATGGTGCCCAGGAGGAGTTCCTTTATCAAAGGTTTGCTGAGGCAAGGCCTTCAAGTTTGTTTTCTTCAATGAGTGGATACCTTCTGGTGCTGCAAATGGTTGGAACCAGTGGTGAGCACAGCTATCCGAAAAGTTAGTTACGCTAACCGCTAGTTCGCTAACTAAAAAATAACTTCATTAACGCTAAGCCCCTAAACCGCTAAAAAATAAGCGGACGCTAACGTTAACTGCTAACCGCTAACTTTTATCATATGCATTAAGCTTAGGTCTGTGTTTTTGGGCCTAAGCCCCTTAAAAACAGACATAGAGAGCTAAAATTGTAATGTTGTAGCTCAGACATAAAGCTTTCCAAAAAGGTAAAGCAGGTCAATATCAGATGATGATCGAAGTGTACACAATTAATCAAATGAACAAATTAATGATTTGTTGATTTAACATAATTAATTTAAACAGTGGTGGAAGGATGCTCCGCCCCTGTCATTCCCTCTTGGCTCTTCCTTACCTCTCCTACCCACTCTTAAAGTATGAACAACATGCAACAAACATGTATGAATTTTGTTAGGGGACTTAAAGTTAGCGGAACTAAATTTAACTGAAGCTAATTGGTCCGCTAACGGTTTCCAAAGTTAGCGGAAACGCTAATCCGCCAAACGGAAAGTTAGCTTCGCTAATTAGCTGTTAGCAGGTTAGCGGAACCGTGCCAAACACAGCTTGGATCATATTGAATGATCTTAGCATGACAACCATTTGTTTAGCTATTGCAATTGATTTACATTGTCCACCTTTGCTTTTCGGCCATTATCAGGCAGTGTTTCGGTGTCTCAGACTCGAGTCGCGGCGCGTAACATGGGAGCCTGTAGTATTCTCGTCACGCCTGTTAGCGAGCCAGACGACGACGCCGGCTCTCAGGCGTCCTTATTCGTGCTCGACAGTACCGGGAGGCACTTCACGCGGGAGCAACCGAAAGCCTCCCGGGCAAACGTGACAGAATAGCCGTTTTCGGCTTCAGCTGCAGCCTCAGGTTCAGCCTCTGACATACGTCCACCCGCCGACAGAGGGGCACAGTGCAAAGGGAAGCGGTCGGCCCCGGGGCCGATGTGACTGAGGTTCACACGACATGCTCCCCTCCTCCCCGACTACCCCCCCCCCTCCTCCCTCTTCCACAGACCGTCACAGAGCCCGGGAACAGAGTTGACTATGAGCCGGACAGCTGGCGTGGGTACGGCAGGCCGACCCCTGCCGCCATACTCACCGAGATGAGCTGATAGGAATGGTTCATCATGGCGATGAAGAGATTGAGCAGGATGGTGATGTTGATGGTGGAGTAGCAGCCGAACATGAGCATGCCCCAGAACCGGGTGAACGTCTTCAGGCCGGCCAGCTCGAAGTTGTCCAGATCGATCAAGCCGAACACGGCCCAGAAGAGCGTCTGCATGGTCTCAAATAAACTGCAGAACAGGTGTCATCGGAAGGGGTGAGTGGTGAACTTGTCAATGGGGTGTCAGCTAACCGAGCGGTTGAGCTTACACCAAGTTAGTGCCATCTTTATGTTAATTCTAGCAGTATAGTAAACATAAGTTATTTGCCTTACTCAAGATATATGTATTTATTCAAACCGCCCTACCATAATCATATCGAAATGACGGCTTAAACAGAAGCAAGAGTTGCTGCAGTAGCAGGGTTTCGATTTGCGTCGTGAGGGCCTAACGCAGATTTGGGGCGACTGACTACCTACTGACAGCTTACTTGGAAAACCTTCGCCAAACAAAGCAGGCATCTGGGTCCTTCTCCTGCTTGACGCAGGTGGCTTGGTCTCCGTGACATCGTAGGTTGAAACACTTCTGCTTCTCAAGATCTGCATAGTACCATAACAGCTGGTTCAGACCTGAAACAAGACACAAGTCCTTATCTGCAATTTATCGAACGATTTGTCAGCGGTCTGAGCCTGAATAGGCCAACTGCGCCGCACAGCATATGTGTAATGCGGTACAGCCTACCTCTTAAGCTGCCGCGCGCCGGGCGCCGATTAGTCTGGAGGTCCCACAGTACGCCCGGCGCCCAGACTGGACTGTCGTCTGAGTAGGAGGCGGGCGAGTCGGATTTATCTGAAAATGTTTGGTTGCCTTGGTCGTATATCATCGTTGGACGGAGACTTGGTAGCTCTTGAATTAATGGAAGGCTTCTGGTCGCGTTATTTTGCTTAAGTTATATTTTGTCCCAGAAACATTATTTGAGAAGTTCTGTGAATTGCAGTTACATGTTCACACATTTTGAGTGTGTTGCGACATTTTAATATGGTTTATCGCAGCTTCTGCTATTTCTCATCATGTCAAGATAATTTGTTGAATATGTTATATAACCGCTTATAAATGGCATTCATTAATAGTGAAAGCTGAAATGAACTTATTCGATATCTTCTGAAAACCGAGCCCGTTCAGTTTGTATATCGACCATTGCCATCTTGTCGAGTTGTCAACAGGCAGAATAACTTTGCATAGTTCAATAAAGCAAAAAATTTACATATCAATGTAACAATTTCAAGATACACGATGCAAAATCACGCCAGTACGGCTGGAAAAAAAACACAATATATTAATTAACCATTTAATCTGTCATCGTCTTCTGAATGCGCCGATCTCGGCTACTCCAACACGCAAGCTTCCCACCGTCAGCGCCGTACTCACCTTCCTCTTCCGAGTAGCGACGCACACCCAGTGTGGCACAATGTCGCCGGGAAATGGGCCGTAATCCTCCGGCTCAGGGTGATTCCGATCGGGCGGGGGAACGTGTCTGGTCACGGCCGGCTGACACGGATCGTATCGTCTGCCCTCTCTCCTTTCTACCGGCCGCGCTCCGCGCTATGTTTGCGTTTCCGGGATAGCTTCGATTGCGATCGGTACAGAAGCGAGTGCTGGCGACAGAAACGAGTTAGCTTGCAAGGCCGGCGCTATCGGCGAAAGTTAGCGCGCTTTGTGTAGATGAGCAAAGCTATTGATGTCTGTGTTTTGTAAGATCAGCGAATATGTCTCGAAACTCGAAGTTCTATGGCCGAAGTGACGCTAAGTTCGCTTCTTTTACTTGAGTGCGTAAGCCATGTTGCTAAGGATGGATGATGAAAATTGATTTGTTTGCACCATCATATTTTCACATTGCTGTTCTTCCGCCGCATAACTCATGAACATAACCGTCATAATTAAACTCGTCTGGGCGTAAGAAAATAGTATGAACTAGGTGAACGGATGGGCTATGGAACACATTGTTTGGAGGGGCACATCTGTTGCTTCTTCTAGCTGTTTTTTCTGATGTTAGCAGTCGCAGAGTAATTCGGCTAGGCGATCCGGACTGCCACGTGTGTGTACTAATTCGATTCTCCGGGAGATAGCACAAATTGGAGCGCGCTTTTATTGGAGCAGGCAGATCAACTGTGGCAGTTAATTGATGATCCTGATGTGCATACAGAGCAGCACAACAGCACTCAAGAAAACGGGATATATGCTGTCGCTATCTCGACAGTTGCAGACGGTCGCGATATGTGCTGGATATATTATATACTTATCATCGCCTTACATTCCCTTCATGAAACCTGATCACGAAGAGTGGTCTCGTGCCAAAACAACTTACTGCCAGATTGGCGCTTGAATTAAAAACAGCAGGTACTTCTTCAAGGACTCGGGTGGAAATATGGGGAGTTAATGTTGAATGGAGGCAATGCTAATGCCGACTAAGTCAATCAATAGCAAGAGCTTATGCTGTCAAAACACTCTTGAGTTATGTGCATCGTAGAGAATCACTCATCTTTCGTGTTTCAAGGACGAAAACAACTTACTTTTCATTTACATTTGATGATAGAGAAGGGGAAGCATTACACCAGTTAGGCGGAGTAATTGTGTTCATGATGACTATATGATAATGATGAGGATTATTGTGATTATGATCAAATGATTTGGGTGAAATGGAAGGAAAGTATGGGATATTAGTTTGTTGTGTGAAGGGGTGCGGGAAAGAGAAAGTGTTGGACATTAGTCTGCACCCGTCGCTCTCCAGGAAAAAGGTGTTATGATGTAACGACGATGTACACTTTTTAAATATAGTGCTTAGATTATTTTACCGGTTCAGAGCCACTTACACATATATTTTTTGTATAATTTAGATGCACCATAGGCAAAGCAGACCATGTTTAGATACAGTTACATATTTGCGATACCTTTTATAACAGTGCCACTGTTATTTCAGTATTTTTTTTGTTTTGCACTGTTTTCGTGCAAAAGAACTTTGTAAACATAAAAGTTGTTCACGCAAACTGCCACACGTATTATATCTCGGTGATCCACTCGCTGAAAAGGAACATTTGAACCAATGTAAGTGGTTCCGGCAATGTTATTGGACGTTTGCCATCACATTCTGTTGGCGGAAATGCTATTGTCTTCCAATCATCAACCTTTACAGCGCTATAGCGTTAGTTGCGGCATAACTGTTGAAGCAGCAGCCTGTGCTGCTGCGGGTTAATTCAGAAACATAATGGGCCACCCCATCCCTTCCTCCTCCTCCCCCTTCTCCGGGGAGGTGTGTGTTGACTCACCGCAGGAGAAGGCAAACAGCGTCAGCAGGAAGAGAAAGGCGAACTTGAGGATGTCGAGCACCATCCGAGACAACGTCACCTGCAGTGGTCCCAGGTGCGGGTTTATGGAGAATATGTAGACCAGCTTCAGAGAGCTGAAACAGAACCAGTGCAGGGGAAATTAGTGGTGCGTGCTACTAATGTCAGAGTACGACTGATGGTACGACAATGGAGATATGGTATTGGTGTCAAACTGTCACATACTCTTTCATATTTAGCGTATGTTTCATATAACCATAGTGGTAGCACCTCCCTAAAACAAACCCAATAACACCACCGCATACACTTATTTTGATTCCGAAATTGTTTTCAAAGCTTCTGAATAATTACTCGCCCACTAAAGTCTTGGCAAATATAAGCTTCTATAAATAAAGGCTTCGGTAACGTTTCCCGCCTCAGACTAGATGATAGATTAGGCAGTATCGCTGGGATTTCCCCGAGCTCGAAGCTTCAATTCGGCCGGTGAGCTGCGCGTACCTGAAGATGTTTGCGGCACCAAACAGACCCTCGGCAATCAGCATCGGGTCCCAGGCGTCCCAGCATTCGCGAGGCAGGTTTGCCGTACCCGTGTTTTCCGCCAGCTCCTTCTGAACCTAAAAAATATTGGTAAACAGATTAGATAGGACTAGAGGCAGGTCGAGTCAGAAACCTTGTTAGCCTATTCTGGTGAAGAAGAGCGCCAGTGAGAGGAGGAATGCCATGCATTTTTTGTGACCTTTATAGGTACGGTAAATAGGTACGGTATATTCTATTGCTAAGCAGGTACGGATACCACGTTGCTGTTGCGAACATTGTCTATAAACGAACCCCATTGATGTTATTGACTCTTCGACCGCGCAAACCAAGTTGAACATAACGGAAATAGGTACGGTATATGCTAAACAGGTACGGATACCGCGCTGCTTACGCGACAACTTCGCTTGTCACACTTTCCCAGTTCTATATGAAACGCTGCCCAGCAATTACTGCCACAGCGAAGACGAACCTGATTGTACGCCACCACCCTTAGCGCGATCGTTGCCACGTAGAGTGCGTTTGTGACGAAGTCGATGACGTTCCAAAGGTCGCTGACGTAGTCTTGTAAGCCGATGTCCCAGAGCTGCTTGATTTCGCTCCAGATGAGCCCTTCGTGACGTAGGTGGAGAGACACGGCAGGGAGAAGGTCAGACGTGGAGGAAGCCGGTCTTATAAGGCCAATAGCACGACACGTGAGATGTCAGCGCGGGCAGGCCCTACTTGGTTCTTCTGGAAAGTGAGACGCCAGAGTGGAAACGAATACCAGCGTGAAAGAGGTTACAGTGCAGGACAGCTGAATATATTGCTTACTTTGGTTTAATCTGCAGTTCAGTCATCCTAACAACCTTTTTGGATAGCGAATAAGCCGCACTCTCGCTACACAAGGAGCAGGAACCGAGGGCAGGGAGGGGGGCAGCGCCCCCCCAAAAAAACTTTTTTTTCGAGGAGGGGCGTCGCCCCCCAACTTTTCTGAGGATCGATATCTTCCGTTAACGTTTTCTGTGAATACAATCGTTGAAAGTAATCACATCAATGTGGAAGATAAAAAGTACTTGTTCATTATAAAATGCTTGAAATTTATAAGCAGGGATCTAGTTATGATTGCTTTCCAGTCGAATGTGAGGCTGTTTAGCCATTTTAAGGATAGTTAAGCTGAATTGATGAAAACCCAGAAAATTGGGTTAGGATATTACCAGCACCGTAGACGTCAACACATTGAATTCCAAACGATCTAAAGTCTAAACCCATATGGAAAGTTTAATGACGTCAGCAATTTTAAGAGTTTTACACTTCGTGATTTTACAGTTACGATTGCAAGTGACGATGCTGATTTTGCCACCTATGCATATTTGTTTCTCGATTTTTTTAAAACATCTTCACGCACAAATTGTGTCAATTTGAACAAAAAAGCACAATTTGAATTTGTGATGTTTAAACCTCAAAGTTTTACAAATCTGATATAGCCATTTTAACGAAAATTATATTTCCTTTCTTTTCACGTTTTCTGCTGGCCACTGACTTGAAACATTCGATTTTCCACGATTATTTATTTTTTATTTTTTAACGAGGATTGATCACGAACGTAAATATTCCAAATTATACAATGTGTTTCCATAAATTTGATAATAAGAAACTAAATATGTAACTAAGACATAACGAATTTAAGGGGAGCTCTTTTATATGGGTCCCCCTTAAAAATTCAAAGGGGCACGGCGCCCCGGTGCCCTCCCCCGTTCCGCCGCCTATGATTCTGGGATACGCAAGATAGCAGCTCAATTCCTTCTTGATCTTGTTATCATCGGCCATTCCTGAAGACCCAGGTGCGATTTGTGTTAAGTGATCTCTACAGGGTCAGCCGAGGTCAGCCGAGGTCACCAACAATGTTTGTCATTAACTCTCGATAAAATCTAGTTAAAAAGTTGAACGCCACAAATGTTGTACAAGTCAACAATCGTAATGGGACGACGTTGCCTTCGACGAGAACACGTCTCCCAATCGCAACAATAGAACTATTTGGGTTACCCATAGACCTTGACATGAGTCAAATTTCTAAGTTGACCTAACCTGGTTCATTCGTGACATACGCATTACGCGCCTTGTTGAGCCGACCAAACACGATAGCCGTCAAAATTATAGCCTTATCTTTATTAGGTAAAAAGATACTAGTAAAAAAACTGATTTGACGAAAATAACCTTTTGACCTTTGATGGTCTCAGGAGCCTAAACTATTGATCTGGAATAAAATTGGAGGACACGTTGGCGATTGCATTTTTCAAGAGCTTTCAATCGCTTTCCGTTTGTTCCTAGAGCTATCACAGTTCGCGAGATCATTTTTTGGGATTCTGGAGCAAAGCCCTGAAAGTGGGAAAAATCAGACCTTTTCGCGACTCTGGTTGACTGGTAAATCATGGACAAGTAAAAAATGATCGCAATAGTTTCCAAATACTTTTCGGACGAGCTTTTGAATGAGTGTTCCCTTCCCCGAGCACGGCGAAAGGTGGCGCCGACGCCGGCACGCGCGCGGGTTAAACGATAGCAGTCCAAAAAATCGGTTCCTTTGATTCACTGTATTCCCACACTGTAAGTATTCATTCCTAGTTTGTATAATATCAGCTAAGACTCAGATGTGGAATGATTCTCTAAATCGGGTCAAAGTCATCCGAGGTCACGTGAGGTCAAACTGCTGATTACGGTCATTAGGCGATGAACTACATGTTTATTGTCTATTTTTGTTCGTCTAGAGCGTAAAAAAGTTTAAGCGATATTAATTTCAAATAACTCAAAGTGTAAAGCAAAAACGCAAATGCATTGTATATCCACGGTAGGTAATGCCGTCGAAAGTGCTCGCTATTGGTCTTTGGAAGGTCATAATTGTCAGTC